>QUZG01000026.1:41963-140226 GCA_003693545.1 Pseudonectria buxi
TAGCCATCAGCTTGAAGACGGCGTTTTGGGCGTCTTCGAATAGAGACGTCACCTCTTGTAGCGTGTCGATCATGGCCACGTCCTGGCCCACCGCCTTGGTCATGCGGGTCGCAAGGTTGTTTCGCAGCTGATGATCAATGTTGAGCTCGCAAGGCGATCCTGGGGCCAAGAAGGCGTTGTAGATGCCGTAGGCCTGAGCCATAATCTCCTTGACGCCATCCATTGACGTGCTGTTGGGGTTCTTCTGAGCCTGGCGCGTTGCCGCCTTGCAGCTGCGGACAAACTCGTCCACGTCCTGGTAAAAGGACAGATTCTCCTCGCAATGCGTCTCGCGCAGGTTCTCTCGGAAAAGCAGGCGCAGGGCGGCATCGGTGAGGATCTTGTCTAGCCGTTGCGTGTTGGAGTCTCGGGTAATGCCGTTTCGCTGAGAAGGTGCGCCACCCTCGCTCTCCGAGGCCCGTCCCCTTGACACGGCTCCGTTGGCCAGGTCTCTGCCTCGCTGGGTGAGCTGGTAAATGGCGTACTTTGTAGGCTGGAAAATGTTGCAGCCAGTGTTCTGAGACATGTAGGCTCGGTCCTGGGCAATAGGCTCCATGAGGTCGTACTCGACGAAGAGGGTAGCAATGTCGAGAGTCTCCCTCCGATCCACAATGGTCGAACAATCCATCAGCCAGTCGATCGTGGCCTTGCCGGTGAAGGTGTCGCGGTAGGACTTTCCATTAATCTTACGCTCCGCAGCCATCTTGACGCCGGTGATGCCGTCCTTGTAATCGTGAAGAGAGTCCGAGTCGGCCGCGTTAACGTTTGGCTTGATGTTGCGGCCATCGGCCCCTAGAAATCGTCGGAAAATGACCTCGACGGTACCCCGGTCCTGGAGTAGCTTGTCCGTCTGAGGGTCCCGCTCGAAAAGTACGAGTTGACAGGCCCCAAGGTTGACCAGTTCGGCAACCTGCTTTTGCTGAATACCATTTCTTGAGCAGAAACGATCAAGGACAGTAATGCCCTTGGGCGTCAATTGCCAGACAGAGCCCTTCATGTTGTAGACTTGTTGGTATTTGCCATCGGCCGACTCGATGAATCGTGCCTCGACGAAACGCTGGCAGATGGACCGAGCCATGTCCTTGGCCATGGAAAAGGTGGTGGTGGTGGTAGTGGTGACAATACGGGACGGGTCTTTGGGATCGGGCATTCGGTTGGACTGAGAGAACTTGAGGGAGCCTAGGTTGTTGATGGCATCTTCGGAGAGGAACGTGTACTCGACCTTGGTCAATCGGACACGGTGGGCCGAGAGAGGCAGGAGACTGACGATGAGGGTCGAGAATAGATCTTTGAAGTCCTAGTAACAGCGGGTTAGGATCAGTCTCGAGTCTCGTGCAACCAAATCCACAGAGTGTACAGCAGTCATGTCCGAGGGGAGATTGAACAACGGCAGGTGTAGGCGAAATCGAGTGTTGAACGTACCCTTGTAAACGGCCGCTCATCGTCCGTCATGCGCAGCAAGCGCGACGAAGTCTGATGCATCTTGTTTGCAACTCCGGAAACCCTGATTGGGGGCGGGTGGCTGGGATCCGTCTCGGAGTAGGGCTGGGAGGGTAGATGGGCTGCCAGCGGGCTTTCCAGATTGGAGGTAGGTAAGGACTGGTTGGAGGGACTCCTGAGCCGGGTGTACCGGTCTGAGCTGGAGTGTTCTGAGCCCGAAGTTGAGTTTGGGGCGAGGGAGAGCCTGGCGATGGCGCCGCTGGACTGGCGTGGGCGGGTCGAGGGTTCGGATATAGTTGCAATGGCGTTTTGGGTTCTGTCGAGGGCAGCGGCAGCGAGGGCGAGGATGCCGTTGGAAGGGCGTTGGGTCGTCTTTGAGATTGAGGCGGCAGAGCGGTGGTGGGAGTAGACAGGTGAAGGTGAAGCGACAGCGGCGGAGGCGGAGGCGGAGGCGGCGGGAGGGACGGGTTGCGAAGCAGCAGCGACAGCAGCAGCGGCAGCGGGAGTAGTAATAGTAGTAGCAGCAGCAGCAGCAGCAGCAGCAGTAGTAGGGGGAAGAGAGGGCGTAGTGCTAGCGAGCGTCCGTGTCGGAGCAGGAGGCCGAGGAGTAGAGCTGGCGGAGAGAGAGGAGCGTGGGGTAGCGGATGCTGTCGGGGGGGTATGAGGAAGCGGAGCAGAGTGGTGAAGCGTGGATGGAGCACGTTGCGACAGAGCGGCCATCTAACGCGAGACGAGAAGGGCTAGGAGGGGGACTTGTGCCTCTCCGTTGCGGCGACGGGTGGTGGGAATGGTTCAAATAAGAAGGGATGGACAACGGCGCGCGCGAGGCGAGTGGGACAGCAGCAGGAGGAGGAGGAGGAGGAGAAGAAGAGATGAGGTCAGGTCTGGTCTGGTCTGGTCTGGTCTGGTCTAGGATGACTTGGCTTGGCTTGGAGATGGGAGCGAGCGAGAAGCGACAAGCGACCAGACAATGGACGTCTTTCTTCCTGGAGAGTACAGAGTAACTTGCGGCACGGCGCTGGAGCAAGTGGGAGCAGACGAGACGAGGCGAGCAAAGCAGAGGGAGGGTGTCGATGGGTCCATTCTGGCAAGCAAGCGTCAAAGGGAGGAGGTGTGGCTCTAATGCCTGTGCGAGGTCTGAGAGCGACCCGGTGGATCCTCCTGTAAGTAGCCCCTGTAGCCCCCCTGTAGCCCCCCGTAGCCTCTCCCCCCCTTCCCCCCTGTGGGCGCTGAGACGAGCGCGCTGGGCAGGATCAGGGCAGGTACCTATGGACCCCCAAGTTAGGTAGTATGGAGGTAGGACGCCAACACCATTGGGGGGGACAAGACTTGGGAAATCAAAGGCCAAAGAGAGGAACCCTCAAGGAGCGGGTGCTTTTTCTAGCGGGTACCTGGGCAAGGCAATGGGTTGCCAGTGTGCAGGGCCAACAGAACAGGGGCCGAGGGCTTCCATTTCCACTTCCACTTCCACTTGCATTTCCATTCCCATTTCCACAGGCTGCCTTTTGGGCCCTGTGCAGGGGCACTGAATCCTCAGTCCTGGCGGACCCCCCATGGTCCATGGTCCATGGTCCATGGATGGAAAAGGGCGGGCGGGTTTTCACTTAGTGGGCAACGGTGGGTCGACGACGGCGCAAGTAGCAACACGCGGTGCGCCGCCAAGTCCACATGGTGGCCAGGGACCAGGGACATGGGCTGCTGCTCTGACTGGAGCGAACTGAACTGGACGGGCTGCGCCATGTGCCATGTACCGTCTACTTGAGCTGGGAGTTGGTGAGCCGGACTAAAAGTAGAGCGAGGCTGAAGAAGCAGCCATGACAGCATCATCCAAGCTCCGATGACAGCAACAGCCACAGCCACAGGAACAGAAGCCGAAGCCGAAACAGAAACAGAAACAGAAACAGAAACAGAAACGGAACCAGAAACATGACAGAGGCACAGCTCACGGATGCCCGTTGATACAACACGCCTGCACGTACACAGACACAGTACACAAAGAGGCACCGCTGCAGTCTTTCATCAAAGTCTTGATTCCATCCATCCACGCAGCATTAGACTACATATTTTCCTCCTTGCCCGTTGTGCGGAATTGAGCCCGGCACTACGCGTTAGATGGCCTAGGTCCCCTTCCAAGTCTTGGACCCTCAAGGCCGGCCTCCGCCTCCTACGTACCATGTACGTGTCTGTGTGCTCAGATCTGGAGTTGAGTCTACAGATTAACCGCCTGGAGCAGAGTCAGTCGCTTTGCAGCGAGTCGGGAATAATACCCGGATATTGCCATGTACATGCCGACACTACACAAATCCATTCTAGTCGCATCGCCGCCAGTGGAAGCAGCAAAGCATGGAGCAATTGCAACCCTCCCCCGTCGGCCGGGATAGGAGAATACACAGTGCCCTCGTTCATTTGCATTGCAAAAACATCCAACACTTGCTCCTGCGTACACCACCCCAAGGTAAAGAGAGGTAGGCGAGCCTTTCCCGCATCTCGTCGCGTGCAGCAAAAGCACACATCCATCTGTGCAAGCGAGAACTGAATCGGCGCCGGCGCCGTCAGTGGGGCGCATCTTGGTCGGTACGCACCATCAGACGCTTGCAGACAGTGGAATGTTGGGCTCGGCTGTACGAAGCTGACTATCTACCAAGGTAGATGATAATTAGACTGCAGGCATAAAAGACGGCCGTGGCCAA
Source organism: Pseudonectria buxi (assembly GCA_003693545.1). NCBI lineage: Eukaryota > Fungi > Ascomycota > Sordariomycetes > Hypocreales > Nectriaceae > Pseudonectria > Pseudonectria buxi. Next base: position 46,133 of record QUZG01000026.1, read on the forward strand.
GGGAGCCTCTGCTCCGCCGGACAAAGGCAGGCGGATGCACTCTTTGAAGCAGATTGCCAGCGTTGTGCAACCACCCAAGGCACCGCCATGCGGCGAGCCTGGCTGCGTTCTGAGCCCATGTACCGAGTACATTGCACTCGGTACACGGTGTCCGTATATGATGCACAGAAAGGTACCTCCGCACCTGCTCGGCGCGTGGCTCCAGGGATCCATGGCCCTTGTTCCAGCGTCACGTTGCGGCCATGCTACTGCCCAGGTACGTATCTTGATGCCAAGCCTCGGCCCTCCAAGCCCCATCTCCTCCCAATCCAATACTCCGTATGTACCGTCACCAGCTCCGATCGCTGCTCGTCCCGACCGCCATTGGGTCAGAGACTGCTTGAATGCTCGTACCCACCCCAACAGTCACTAGCAGCGGAACTTGCCCTCGACTTGCCAGATTGGTGTTTGTGGAAGGACATGTGGGTGGTGGGTGGTGGGTAACTGAGCCACTGCTCAACTGACCAGACAAGCCAGAGCGAGCAGAGAGCGAGCGGGAGCCTTGTTGCGTACTCACTTTGTTAGGTGCTCACTCTCACCACTACCGCCGCCCCGCCAGCGTCTGGCATGGCGACGGAGCCGTGCCGACGTTTCTGAAACACAACAGTCTCTGAAACCGCCGATGCGGACAAACCCCCATCATCGCAGCCGGGGATATGGGTGCGCTACACTGCCAGGCCCTGCCCTGCTCTGTCTGCGCTGTCTGTTCTATCCTGCTCGGGTTACCAGTCTCCATAACTCTACCTTTGTAAGTATTAGTTATGCCGCGGACAACGAGATCTGGACAAGGAAACAGGAACCTGTCCTCCTTTATTCTTCGTTGTTCTTGTCTTGCCTTGTCTTGCCTTGCCTTGTCTTGCCTGTGCTGGCCCGGGCCCGGGCTCAACGTCGGATATGGACGGCTTGGACGGTACTGTGCCACCACCCACCGCATTGCTAGTCCTGACGCCACCGGCCGGTTGCTCCGCTACTCATTGTCGTCAACCACGCTCGCTGTCTGCTGCGCTACCTGAGTAATTAGTGGCTCGGCCAAGTATTTCCTTTCCATGATTATCGACAAGGGGCTGGTGGGCGACGGTGCAACGAACCCTATCGGCACAAGACTACTGACGCGCTCTCGCTCTCCGACTCCAGGCTCTGGCCCCGGGCCACCACCGACGACGACTGTGAGGGTACAACGTGAGACAATGCAAGGCGCATCAAACGCTGTGGGAGATTGACACGCAGCGGTCTGTCGGCTTCTAGAAGCCTGTGGTGGAAACGGACCCGTCGGTCTTTGCCGCTAGCCTGCCGTTTCACCTCGACTCAAAATCCCGTCGGCGGCTGCTCGCGCCTGGTGCGTGCCATGATACCATTGCAAGGCTCCACGGATCATGGCACTGGCCATCCAAGACCTGAAAGGAGGCGGCCCTTGTTGCAGCAGCAGCAGCATCAGGCTCTATGTGCGACAAGCAGATACGAGCCTAGTCTGCGGCTCCGCGCGAGCTCTACCTACTTGGCTTGCCTGGTTAACCGCATGTGTATGTAGAGCACTAAGCATATTACTACTCACTTGCAACCAAAAAGGATCTACGCAACGGATTCTTGCTGGTGGCCGTTGGATAATACTAGTCCTAGATCCCAGAAGCACCCCCGGACCCGGGCGGGCCATGTCTGGCAGGGGGCCGGCAGCCTTGCTTCCTTTGTTCCTTTCAACTCTCCTGTGACCGACTGTTTGGCTAATTACCACGTCGTATTGACCGCCGACTCAAAAGAGAGGAGATCGGGAGATCCAATATCGGCCCTCCCGCGTTTTCGGCTCTTCAACGACGGAATGCCTGGAGATGAGTCGCACCCGGAAAAGGAGCCCGGCCGGTTGTGGGTCTCCGCCTGCAACGGCCGTCGCCATCAGCCAGACCAAGGCGGCACCGCCTTGCCGCTGATATGATCCTTTTTGACAGGTGCTAATAGGTACGTTAGCTCTCAGCCCTGCTACACTGTTTAGTGAGCGCGTGACACAATTGGAGACATTACGTGGACGGGATCGCATCAGCTCCGGTTTGAGTACGTAGCGGATCTCGTATCCAACTATAGGGCACTGGCCGCTTTTGAGTACGTGACAACTGTCGTCGTCGTCGTCGTTGACGGTACGGGTAGTACCGCAAAGAAAATTCGATAGGGATTCGGGTTCGGTCAAGCCGAGCCTATAAAACGGAGGTATAGTGATGCTCGTAATCTCATTCATCGACGTCGGCGGACCCTGTCATGGAACCTGGGAGTGGGTAGGCCACCCTCTTTTCCTCCATCAGTTGATACAGACACTCAATGGTAGTTGGAGTATTTCCGTCATAGCACTCGTCATGATGTATACATGCATGCAGTGCCATGCCGACATTGCGGATGGCTGAGACGGGAGACCAACCATGAGTAGGATGATGATGACTGGTCGCCTCAGTCTTTACCGACATGATTTCCACGTGGCTACTTGGGGCTGGAAACAAGCGCCTCAAAGATGCAAAGATGACAGGGATAACCCCAGAGATTCCTGAATACCACCAGGCCGTCTGTGATAGGCGACATTGCCGGATATACACCAAGCTGGGAAAAGATTGTTTGTTGGCAGCTCCATACGTAGAGACCAAATAGTAGTACTTGCTGACGTTGCGAATGTGACAAAAGATTGGCTCAATAGATCGGCAAGAAGCTTAATTCTATACTTTGATCATTATTATTAGTAGCATGCGTGCTGCATCTGCTGGTGCTGATCGACACGGTGGCGTCTCGAGGCGTTTGTTGATGAGGTACTCCGCCCAACGAAGAAGGCACCTGCCTACATACCCAACGGCAGGCCTGGGAAAGGGGACCAAGCGACATGGACAAGCGATGGCTGGCGGGTGTGAATAGATGATGTCGTGGCGGCAGCGCGAGGAGCAGGCCTGCAGCAGCCGCTGGAACTGCGTGTTGAGGCGCCCGCACCATAGTACCTACCTACCTGGGTATGCAGTTGAAGTTGCAGCTGCAGTTGCAGATTCGCAGCGCAATACTGTAGTTCCTCTCGACTTGGTCCAGTCTAGGGCGGTCGCGTGCAATGCAGATGCAGCGTGGCCAAGGGGTGTGCGACTAGTCCGGTCTGGTCGTCGTGATGCTGGCTGGGTCAGGGCCCCCGGCTTGTCTCTTGTGGCACAAGTGGATCCCACCACGTGGATTTGAAGAAGCCACGCGCGCGCAAACACATCATGGCGTCGTCTCGCAGCGAGAGCCCGGGTACTTGGGTACGTACCTGCTGTCGCACCGGCTGTCGTACAGGTACCGCCAGACCGTCGTACGTACTCCGTACTTGCCCCCGTCAGTCAGTGCCTTTGTGCCTCTGCTCTGTGCTTTCCGCTGTCGGCCTAGCCCAGCCGCTAGCAATGGCAAATAACCCTAGCCCAAGCCCGCTACCAATGGATCTGTGGCGGACAGGCCATTGGCCTACAGCCACTGGGAAACCACAACTTGCACCCTCGATTGTCAAACGATGAGACCACTTTTGACGGGCTATGTATCTGATATTTTTTCGCTTCCACTCGGTAATTTGTGTCTGGCGCGCTGATCAAGTTGCTTGGCTTGCAAAGACCCTAGGGGTTCCGCTCCCAGACCGAGACCCAGACCGTTCCAGGCCGCTGGCTAGCCGCGCAATGACTCTAGGCAACGTTGGATTCATATAATCGCCGAGGCTGTCGAGAGACAGAATCGTGCAGTGCAAGTTGGCATGTTGACCGGAGGCTTGCGCCCGAGCAGATTGCACAGAAAGGAGAGCCAGCCTGTACCTCGGAAACGATGCTGTCTTGCATGACCCTACCATGCCGTCATTTCTGGACTTTTGCCAGTGCGTCGTCCACTTGCTCTAGCTGCTCTGAGGACATGCCATCGGTTGACGGGCAGGCAGCAGATGCAAAGAGACCACGGGAATGGCTCCATACTGAGGCGATACCTCCCTAACCCTATATAATTGTATCATAATTAACACCTTTAAGAATGTAGATGAATCAGAATTAAACATGATGATAAACCTCAGAAGCCAAACTAATAGTAGACTCTACGTTAGTTATCATCAGCATAGGTAGTTATGTGGTCGTGAGTTTCCATTCCCGTGTTTTTTTTCTTCTTCCCACCCAGGCAGGGTTGGGGAAATGAATACAAACCGCTGCCTCGGTGCCTCCACAGTTGTCGACGGCCAATCTGCATCCATGTCGCCTTCTAGATGCCGCAAAGAAAGAATCCGGACCCAAGATCCCACTAGCACGAGCTTGGCTTGGTGGTTAGTTGCAGAGCCAGTGCTGGTGGTGCATGTACAGAGTTACCTGCACAATCCGAGTTTACTACAGAGACTCCGGCTCCGTATGGCAAGTACGTACTTGTGAGGCTTGGGAGGTTTCTGGATAAGGCAGAGACCAACCCGCAGCACATCGCTTCCTTTTCGAGCAGAGCCCACAGCTCCCCGGCGTCAGCGGATTCATTGGCGTCGAGGCCGGTGGGTGGTGGGTGATTGGTGGAGGGCATGGTGGATGGCAACCTGTCTCATGGTCTCATGGATAAGGACATGGAACAGCCCGCCCACCGCCACGTGCAGTATCTGCCGAAACGCAGCCCCCTTTTGTGCTTTTGTGTTGTTGTGCTGTGCTATGCTTGCTTTGCTTTTGTGGCTGGAGACGCTGGAACACGCCCCCATACCATGGCCCCCAAGGGTTTTCACCGCGTGGAAACGAGTTACATCGCGTGGAGCAGGACTCAAGCATCAGACTTCAGAAACATGCTGATGGACAAGCGATGCTACCTTCCTTACCTTGGTCCTTGCAGCGCCAGTTATAGGCCGCCCTCACGTGGGACGACGGCACTTTTCCCTGCGCGGCCTGGTCCCTCCATCCTCTTGCCACGTTTTGCGATAGATCAACCAGCCACGCACGCTGTTGTGCTGTGCTTGGCCACGCGGCGACGACGGTCGGCGGTGGCTTGACGCCGGCACTGCATTGCGTTGCGTGGAAAGCTGCATCTTGACGGGCAGCAGCCACAGCGTGGCAATCCAGCAGGTAGGCACCCACCCATCCATACAAGGTCTAATAGTACATGAAGATTTCAGGACTTGGCTTTGAAAAAAAGGGGGGGGGGGGATGGACAGACGACCAGGGTCAGGGAGCAGCTGTGAGTATATCATGACGAAAGCAAACGTCTGACGACTTCCTGGAACACATGACAAGGTAGCATCACGACAGGGACGCAGCGCAAGCGGTCGCAGTTGGGCAGAAGCCAGATGGAGGAACAAGGGGCCTGCTGACCTACCACGTGGGATGGGCTCACCTCACTTTGGAGTTTGGACGTCACTCTTCCTGGGAGCCTTGGGAGCATGCGGCATACCTACAGAGTATTATTACTGCCACAGATGACACAAATTATCCACGGCAAACGGGTGGTTGTGGTTGTTTACCTCGGGTAACAAACAGTGCATAATGGTCCTCTCTGGAAACGAGCAGTCGTCAACTCGCCGCAGGTAAAGCTCCGCGGACTTGCTTGATCAACCTGAATCTATCGATTGACGAACCCCACCCACTCCCACATTGCGGCTGTTACACAGACACTCGATAGTTCTTGGTAGTCAAGTAAGTAGCTGCTCGCTGCTTCATTGCATCTCATCTCTCGTCAATCGGTTCCCCGGGTCCCACTTGCATCGCATCGTGCCCGGGGAACGGCCGAGTTGACGGCGCGCGAAAAAGAAAGGCCCGGCAGACAAGCTTGACAAGGCTGCCTCGCAGAGTCAATAGCGACGGCTGCCCCGAGTCAGAGCGAGAGAGGCCATCCATCCATGGCCATCCATGGATGGACGGCCCCTTGAACGGGCCCCAGAGCCATGGCAAGCCGTCGTTGCCATATCTGCTCGTCCGCTAGCGAAAACAAAACCAACCACTTCCACCAACTTCTGGTTCCGCACCCATCTGGGCAGTGCGGGCTAGCGGTTAGGTGCCTCAACACCATGCGACTTGCCATGCGTCGCCGTGGACCGTAATTCCCTGGCCTCGACGGCGTCCTGTTCCGGCAGTCCGCCAAGTGGGCGTGGCGCCCCCGTCCAACCATCTCGTGGCTTCTCCTCACAGCCAGTCCGTCACTCAGTTCTACCGACTTATTCCCTTCTCGTCCAGAGACCTCCCTATTTGAAACGCCCCGGCGACGGCCGGACTCGCTGCCAGAAGTCGCCCTGCGCTCATGTAGAGTGAGTGGCCCACCATTGCGTGGCGACGAGGCGGCCTGCGACCTTTTTTTTGCTTCTTCCCGTCCGTCCGGGACAGGGCCTCCCCGATGCCGTCTGCAATGCACTCGCCATCTTGAACCTGCCATGCCATTGGCACCAGGCCTCCCCATGAGCAAGTGCATCGCCAGACCAAATGCCGCTGCGTCCTTGTCGCCATGGCCTGGCCCCTGAACCCGCCAGCCACGGCATTACGGGATTGTGACCAAGGCCGGGCTACTCCAACTTCAACATGGGGGGGGCTCGAGCCTAGGGTCGGCCGACTGGCGTGAGGAGAGGGCTCCGTCCAATGACTTGCTCGAGCTGCAGTTGCTCTAGCGTCGACAGCTGGCGATGCTTCAACTCCAACCCCGCGCGCGGGGGGAAGCACGCTTCCATCCGTTGCAGTAGCCTGTCATGTATGCTCGTAGATTGCGTAGCCTCAGGTTTGGACACGCCGGGGCAAGCATGTGAGTTGCCTGAGAACAAGACGGAGTCAAAGCCGCCGTCATCTCACGCCATCTAGATCGAATCCCGTTGACTTGATCGTTCCCTTTGTGTGTAACCCTTGCATTCTCTTGCAGAGATGGATAGACCACTAGATATAACTACATACATGTAAACCCGTTCAACGCCAACGCTTTTGGACTCCAAACCATCCTTCGGGGCGCATCCTAATTACACATGGGAAACCCCTCCCTCTACTTCCTCTTATGCCTCTCTCGCCGTCCGACCTCTTGTCCGCCAACGGCAGCCTTGCTTATAGAGACGCCGGAGCCGCATCCTTCCGCCAGCCTCGGTTGCGCATGTTCTGCTCAATCCCCTTCCAGATCATCTCCACCACCTCCTTGTCCCTGAAACGCGACGCATCGTGACCCTCGCCCCTCCAGCGGTCTACACCTGTTGACAGCACGCGGTGGCCCCAGCCGCGGACATTATCCGGGACCTGGTCGCCACGCCAGCCGACAAAGATGCCGAGCGTGTGCTTGAATAGCTCGTTGGGGTCGCTCCACTTGTAGTTCTTAAACTGCCACGTCTGGCCGGTGGTGAAGACACCCACGATGCGGTTCCAGTATTCCGGCTTGAACATCTCTGGGCCCTCGACAAAGATGAAGCGCAACGGCCTGTTGGGGTCAATGCTGGGGATGACGCGCTGTACGTGGAGCATCGTAGCCGTCGAGTCACCCGCGGCCGCAGGGGTGAACTTGCCGTCCTCGAGGAAGGACCGAACATTGGACAGGCGAAGGAGGGACGAGGCCGAGGGCGAGAGGAGAACGATGGGGTCTGGCCTTCTGGATGGGGCCTTGGGGTTGAGTGCAAGGGAAGGGTTGCTGCTGATGATGCCGTTGGAGCCAGACTGGCTCTTCTTCTGGATAAAGGGCGCCGCAAGCTTGCGCACCTGAGAAAAGTCCTAGAGAGCGCACCAGATTAGCAAAAGCCTCATCGAATTAGCCTTTGGGAGGAGACTGTACCGTGGGCTTGACACCTCTTAGCGCTGTGTTGCGGTCGCCCATGCGTCGTTCGCCATTGTAGACGCTTGCTAGCCTAGGGTCGAGGGTTCCCTTGCCCGACCTCGCCTGCACAGCCGATGCTGTCGCTCCGGGCTGGGCTGTAGTCGCCGCACCAGACGCGGCCGTCTCCTTGTCGCCTGCCAGAGGCTTGATGTATTCGCTCTCTTCGCTGGCACCCTCGACCCAGGTGATGAGATCCAGGCGCTCAATGAAGCCCAAGTTCTGAACCTTGGCGCCCGCGCCTGCGGTGAGTTCCTCGTTGAGCTTCGTAGCCGAGGCATTGTACTCTGGGATGGCGAGTTCGCGGTTGAGCCAGGCAAAGTAGATGGATCGCAGGTCGACGGGCTTGTCGTTGGAGAAGAAGCGAGTAGCGCTCTCAATGGGGACGGCGAGGCCCTGGTCGGGGAACTGCAGGTGGGTGGCCTGGGCAAGAGGCACCTCGGGAGCTGCAGCGTCGGCGGAAGCGCTGGGATAGAAGGACTTGCGGGAAGAGACGGCCTTGCGCAGGAGGACGAGGCCGTCGTTGTCGGCAGAAGACGCCATGATGGGAGAACGCGTACGTATCGGGACGCGATCGCGAGGGGAGGTCGGGTTGCGGTGGCGCTTGACGAGCGCTAGTGAGGGTTTAATGAGGCGAAAGAGGAGAGTGAGAAGAGGACAGAGGTTGAATTGGTCGATTACAGGACAATGCGCGGCCAGCGAATGGCTGAGACAAGCTCGAGGTCGAAAGGCTGAGGTGTGATGAGGCTGGATTTTTGGAGTAGCTGTGTTGAGCCGCAAAGGTAAAGCGCAGGGGCTGGCAAGAGCCAATCAGGGGCCACCTGTCCCGCGTCACTCCAGGACCACTGAAACTAGGTATACTCCGTACCGGCGGTTATCTTGTTACATCTACCGTCTATCATCATGGCAATATGGAAAATATGTTGAAAAGGCACTTGAGGAACGAGAGGTTTCCCAATTGAAACTACACCAAAAAGTGCATCACGACTTTTGGGTGCCCCTGATGACTTGCCTCACTATGCACAACGGTGGGCGCCATCTAGACTAGGCCTAGATGCCAGGATGCGTACTCGTCAACTCAGAGAAGGGGAAGCATCACCAACTCTGAAACATGGCCGTCTTGACTGTATGTGACGGCGTCTGATGGCTCGAAACGGTCAATATACGCTTTTCCGCCTGCCCATGGATGGACCTTCCCCATTTGAGGCACCTGAGACGATCCATCAACGGTGCCAGCCCGGATCGAGCCCGCCAAAGCCAAAGAAACCCCCGAATGCAGATCACATGGCAACGAAGCAATCACTTGCAGTCGGTACTTGGAGTATGCTTCTTCTGCGCTTAGAGTTCCCGGAGCGATACTCCGACCTCAATTGCCGATGCACTCTGCCGTTGTCTAGTTTGCAGTAAGGCATGCCACAGTGACGCTTGGTGGCCAGCCACACGAGGGCCGGATGGGATGGCATGGGATGGCATGGGATGGCATGGGATGCGCCAACGCCGCCGTGGCTGCAAAAGCCAACAAGTAGCGAGTACCTCTGGCCCTGCAGAAGTTGGAGATTTGCAGATTTGCAGTGGCGCCTGCAGCGAGATGCTCTGGGCGTCGCCCATCTCGGCCCGTCACCGATGAAAGCTTGCCCCCAAGCCGCATGGCAGAGTTCAAGCCCGCATGTTGCGCCGCTCGCTCCAGCAAACCCATGCGGCTGGCGCTTTTTTCGCACGTGCACTAATCACCACCGGATCCAACGACGTTCGAGCTGCGAAAACTCAATGCAAATGAATCAAGGGGCTCTGCCTTGCGCCAGCGATGATCAACCCGTTGCCGCGGTGTCTAACCGTCCGGCCGGGTCGTCCATCCGAGCTCCTAGCTGCGCCTTACGCCCTACGATGGCGGAGAGGTGGCGGCCGCAGCCGGCCGGCGCCCAAACGGCGACTCAAAGTGATGTAAGCTGGGTATATCGGTCCGGATGGTAAACCGAGTGGCAATGCCTTCGGGTTATGTATGCCCGTGGGGAGTGTTTATATCCTCTAGTCCTGGCAGGGGAGCTGTGAGCCATGTAGACACGGTGCTGGTGAATGGAGGCTGAACAAGGAGTTTGAACAAGTAGGTATTGAGAGACAGAGGCACTGTACATGGTAAACATTCTAGAAGACAGAAACACCGCCTCCCGATGAAGCGGTACCTGTATATACAAAACAATCATGTTTGTTCTCGCAGTGTAGTACTGAGCAGAATGGCTCAGCAAGATCCAGAACCCATCGTCCCAGGCAAGGAAAAAGAGCACCCGTAAACGCCGACAAAACTCCCCCCTTCATCTTCTGCTTATATTCCAAATACAAGCTTCATCCGCTCGTATGTGTAGAAGCTCACTGCCACCATGGGTATCACCTTGGCATACCCAATCGTCAGCCCGACAAAGAAGCCTTGTATACCCTTTTCGCGGAAAATCATGGCAGCCGTCTCGCCCATGCGCAAACGTCGCCCGTCACCCACGGCACCACCGACCTGCATCCTTCGCCGTATGACTTCGAGGGGGTACGAGGTCGTCTGCGAGATGAGGCCTGCCACGCCACCCGCGCAGAGCTCCGCCCACGACCGCAGAGGCGCAGGCTTTCCAGGAGGGTGGTTTGCCTTGAGAGGCAGCGTCGTGTACTGTGACACGGACGGGTGGCGCAGTAGGTCGCCCATGGTGTCGTGGGTTAAAAACGACATGCCCGCATACGGGAGCATGCCGAGGATTGTGGGAGAGAAGCCACGGTAAAAGTTGACCAGGCCAGACCGAGGCGCGACCGCCTTGACCGCATCCACCGTGCTATTCGCCGTCGCCGAGACATGGACGGAGGCTTTGGGTATCCGAGCCGCGGCAGGCTTTTCCCCAGGCTGTTCATGGTAGATTTGGCGGCAGATGGACGACAGGGTGGAATGGCCCTCTCGTTTCGTCTCAAAGGCGAGGCGTACCCGGATGACCTCAAGAGGATATGTGAAGAAGACGGACGTGACGCCGGCGAGACTGCCGCTCAGTAAGCGGCGCATCGGGGTCTCATTGGATTGGCGGGGGATGATGATGGCGCGGATCTGCTCGTAGGCAAGGAACTTGATGCCGGCGTAGGGGAAGATTCGAAGTAGCGTCGCCGAGTGGCCGCGGTAGAGGCCGACAGGGCCTTCGTAACGGTAAATGTCCTTCATGGCGGTCGCGACGCCAAACCAGGAGCCCGTATACTTTGCAAACAGCGGGTTGCTGGCCTGGAAGAGGATCTTGACTCGGTCAAGCGGTGCAACGAGTGTCTTGGCCTATGCAAACGCGAGGGGGGTCAATGGCTGTTCTTCCAATGGACATGTATATAGAGACAAAGCAAAGTCATGTTGTAGCAGGTGAAACTCACAGCACATCCAGCAAGCCCACCCGCAACACCAGATCGCCAGATATAGTCCAGGCTCTGCGTCGTCTTGCGCTTGGGCGCCACGGCCTCGTCGTCGCCGGCCGGAGAGACGGCAGACTCCCTCTTGGGCTGGGCATGAGCTCCAGCTCCGACGCCGGCGCCGGCCCCGGGGCTGCCATGCTCGTTTGCGCGGGCTACGTCGGACATGGATGCATGGTCCATGAGGGCGAGGGCAGCGATGGGATCGGCGGGAGCAGCACGGCACGTGGCTGGGCTTTGGGGGGGGGGGGGGGGGGGGGAGACAGAATGCGAAGGCCTACGGAGGCGACATTCCGTGGCAGGGAGCAAAGTCGGGAGAGAGGGAGACGGGGCTCCAAGTCTGAGGCGGCGGGAGTATGCGAAGCTTGTGAATAGTCAAGATGTCGTCGGCCTGTGGTTTTGCTGAGGTTGCGAATGGATGCGGAGAAAACCCCGGACGGCGGGCCTGCAGCGGGAACGTCATTGCGCTGACGCTCAGTGGCCAGGCCAACTCCAGTGGGCCTCCAGCTAGGCCTAGGCCTGGGCCGGGGGCACTTGCGGCGCTGTCAATCGGCTACACGCGACCACCGAGAAACCGGCCAAGCCGAAGATTGCCGAAACTGGACGCAGCAAACCGACAGGCAGTGTTGACGATGCCGTCGTCGGTCCTCTACGAGAATGAGGATGGCAGCATCGTCATCGTAGACATTCCCTCGTCGCTCGAGGAGAGCCAGCATCTGCCTGCTTCTGCTTCCGAGTCCCCTTCACGACGCATCCTTTCGGCCGATCCTCCTGCAGCTCCCTTGCCCACGCCGGAGCCTCGCCGCCGCACTCATGAAGCCCTGTCGCAGCTATCCCCGGCAGCCCAGATCGCCGAGCTCATGGTCACGGCCACTGTCCAGAGCGCTCTACATGACCTAAGTGCATCTTACGGCGGGCCCTATCATAGGCCTCGTCTGTCTCGTCTGCCTCAGCTATCCGAGCAGGACGAGGTTGAGCCGCCATCCACCGGGCTGCCGCCTCTCATCCCAGACCAGGCCAAGCCTCTCCATGGCTCCATCCAGGCCTTGAGAGACACGTTTGACGCCACGGCCCCTGTATTCGATCTCGTCGTGCTGGATCCGCCATGGCCAAACCGCTCCGCGCGCAGGAAGACTACAGACAAGTATGCCACCGTCGCCAATCTCGACGAGATGCGCGCCCTCTTGGCGCAGATCCCCCTTGTCTCCCACCTTGCGCCTGACGCCCTGGTCGCGGTATGGATCACCAACAAGCCCAGCGTGCACGACTTCCTCACCTCGTCCACAGGCCTCTTCGCCTCATGGGGGCTCGAAGTAGTGGCGGAATGGATCTGGCTCAAAGTTGCCGCCTCGGGCAAGCCCCTGTACGACGTCGAGTCGGTCTGGCGGAAGCCGTGGGAGAAGCTCGTCATTGCGAAGCGCATCGGCAGTCCTAAGCCCGAGTCGCTCAGGCCCAAGGTGCTCGTGGCCGTTCCCGATGTCCACTCTCGCAAGCCCAATCTGCGAGGGCTGTTCCAACCCATCATCGGTCGCGACTTTGTCGGCCTCGAGGTCTTTGCGCGCAACCTGACGGCGGGCTGGTGGAGCTGGGGAGACGACGTCCTCCGCTTCCAGCAAGCAGAGCATTGGAGAGTAGGCCTAGACTGAGCGCGTGAACAACTTGTATGCGTGGTATTCTGTGTGCTTTGGTCGCGCTAGCACCCCATCACCGACCGCTTGCCCAAAATGCTGGTTACAGTAATATACATGTCTGGTGTCTGCTAATCCTACAGCGGATGCCTCCCGGTCCGTCTTGCATTGTGGAATTGCCGTCTCCTTGATTAAACAGCATCCGGTCGCTTTCCTGCCTTTCCTCTTGATGATTTGTTCAAAAAAAAACACTCCTCGTATCTCTCTCTTTGCCTCTACCGAGTCTTCTCTTCCACCTCCTCCGTCTTCTCCAGCAGCTTCTCCCACTTGGGGTCCAGATCCACGCCGTTGGACCACTTGACCTCGCCCGACAGCATCTGCTTGGCAAGATCCGCCAGCTGCTGCCTCTCCTTGGTAACGGGCTGCTGGCTCTTGAGGGGAATCTGGAACTTTTGTCGCTCAATGTGCTCGTCGTTGCGCTCGTTCATGAGATCCTCGCGCATCTGCCACAGCTGGTTGCTCCACGGCTGCTTGTCCTCGGGCAGGTCGGGCCACTGGAAGGGCTTGGCGAGCTCGACGTTCATAATCTTGAGGGCCTGCGGGCGGTACCAGGATCGCGAAAACGAGTTGCGCTGTGTGAGGGGCTGCTGCTTGACGTAGGAGCGGACCTTGAGGACCTCGACGTTGTACAGGTTCCATAGGTAGTCTCGCAGATCGAACTTGGTGAAGCGGATGGGCACCTTGAAGCAGGCTTCGTTGGGAGGGAGGTGTTCTTTTCGGAGCATGGTGATGACATGGTTGGGCCTATGCGAGAGAGCGAGAGAGAGGAGCTCCCAGTCAGCCATGATGAATAGACAGATGGGCAGCCAGACAGCAACTCACAGAAAGACCTGCTTCTGTCCCAGCCTGAAGCCGGGCAATTGGCGCGCTGCCGTCTTTGCTAGTTCCGCCATTGTCGTAGTTGAGGCTGATTGAGGGTGTCGCGCGACAAGTCAATCCACGGCCTTGGTTGATTGATAGACTGACTGGCTCAACTGTGAAGAATTTCGCCAACACCAACTGCTGCTGGCACATGATTGGCCACAGCGGCGAAGAGAAATTCCGACGTCGCGGAAGCTGTGGGCACGGGCCATGGATGATGATGTGCACACCCCGCCGTGGAGAATAAAGCGATGCTGCTGTGAATGTCAATGTGAATGTGCACTTTGAGATTCCACGTTATCATTGACAAAAAGGCCACGAGATTCGAACATTTCGATACTGCAAGTCTCGAGTCTCGAGTCTCGAGTCTCGAGTCTTTGGGGCGCGAGGGATTGTTGCCCAGCTATCGCTTGCTCGACCTTCCGAGATTGGCGCCAACTTCCAGACTCCCCTTTACTTAGTACATTCAACCTCACGAGCCAGATTTTCCCGCCCCAAGGCATGGCATAGCTTTCTCTCATGCTGTGACACTCCCCAAATGCAGGCATGGGAAGGCAGGTAGAGTCGAACGAGCCGCAGAGCCCGGCACCATCCGGCCATGGAACTCCCTCAAGTCGAGGCTCCTCGCCAGCCAGTGCAAAGAAGAGGAGGCAGAAGACGACGCCAAAGGCATCGCCAAGCAATGGCCGGTTCAGACAGGCCAGCTTGCTCTCAGACGAGGCAGACAGTCTGCCCGGTAGCGACCTGTACGAGCAGATGCAGCAAGAAAAGATTCGATATCCCGGCGCAGAGAGCTGGGCTCGCGATGAGGAGCGCTTGTTTGAGATTCTATTCATGCGCCAGGATCTGCCCATGCTGCCCTCGACCTGGGACGTCGACTTTAGCGGAGTGCCCATCTCCGATGTTGTCTTTGCAACGTCGGACGAGTACCCTGCCATTGTCTATGCGCATGGCAAGGATTTCCGAGGTGAGCCTTCGTCATTGAAGGGGAGGCCTGAACTGTGCACTAACACCAAGAGTAGCCACGACAGCCCTTATGCGGTTGATTGATCTCACCTCGAGAGTGAGAGCCCATGTCCAGACCGGGCTGCGGCTCAAGGTTCCCAGTCTCATCAAGCGGGAACTTGACAAGTACATCAACTGGGCATCCCAAGACGGCGGTTATGCCCACCTTCGCATCGTCCCCAACATCATCACCGAGGTAGTCGACATTACAATGGCCGAAGCCGACATCACCAGCTACATTCAGAGCCGGATGCACGCCCTGGCACGGCTCCAGCGCGAGTTCCTCAAGGCGGATGGGAACTCGGACTTTTGGGACGTAGTGAAGCCGTCCATTCTCAAGTCGCCGATTGTCAAGCTGGAGCCCGAGGAGGATTCCCCCGACACGTGGAAGAGCGCCCCAGTGAGCAAGGACTTGGGTGTTCCAAGCCCCGATGAGCTATCGACAGACACATTGCCCGCCGAGGGCGTCAGTATCAAGACTGAGCCGGCGTCTAAGAAGCGACGGCTCTTCCATAGCCATCCCGCGGCAGAGCTTGACGAATTGAGTGGCTTCAACGAGCAGCGAAAGAGGCAAAAGACCAAGCCTGCACCGTCTACGACGACAAAGGGCGATCAACAGCAGCCCGACGCTCCCGGTCCCAGAGAGCCTTCCCCCACATCCCCGTCGACACCTCCCACACGTACCTACCGCCGCCAGCCTCCCGTCGTCTACGGCCTCTTCATCCTCAACACGTCGGTTCTGCTGCTGACGACGGACGCCGCCAAGGACGACACAGCCTATGTCAGTTTCCACGTCGAGACGGATCTCCAAGACCCGCACCAGGGCATCTGGAACGCCCTGACCCTGGCCATTGCCGTGTGCCTGGCGCGCGACGAGCTCAGGAACCATGTCGACGACTTTGAGCCGCTTCCGGTGGAGGAGGACAGCGACCCGGACGCATGACGCCCGGCTGGGTCTTTGGTAACTCGCTTCCCTTGTTTAGGGGAAAAGGCTGCGATATGCATCATGACGGAGCATGGATGGCCTGTTCGCTTGCTTGCTGTCGGGTTTATGAGTAGTGTCTTTGGTTGATATCCCTACTGTTTGATTTAGTTTATTGCAGATACCCCTTTTGGCTGAGAGACCTCATGTGCCGGAGACGCTCTTGCGGGCCTGAGATTACGATGAGTCCTTACTCTTTTCCCTTTACAACTATGCCATGCTGTACCGTTTCAACGCCTAGGCATTTTCTGCACATGTGTTTTTTTTTTTGGTTTTGCACGTACAAAGATGGAACGAGAGTCTATCGGCATAGACACTACCTAGAGGAGGATCTTCTATCCTGCAGCCGCAGCGGTCTATCTGAATGCTATATACGTCTCTGATGTGTCTGACCATATGGTGTCGTCTATTCCCAACGCCCACAAATGCTGGCTTCCGTCAGCCCACACGTCTTCTCTCTATCTGTACATACATGGCCATCGTCTAATTACAGGGAATAATAAAAGGGGAGGGAGGGATTGCGTGATTCGCCAAAGCAGGCGTGTAATAAGACATGAGGTGGAAGTAGAGAGACAGGCTCTCTCTCTCTCTACAAGGCTGCATGCTCAACGGGGAACATGTCACCCATTTGTCGGAGCAGGCGCTGGTACAGGAACAGCATGCAGCCGCTCTGGATAAAGGTCCAGACACCGCGGGGTCCGACGCCGCGGAACCAGCCGGCGATGCCCTCGGTGCGGTAGATGACGCGGAGGCCGGTGATGACAGATTGCGTCTCGAGGGGGATGGCGCCGGGGCGCGGACGGTGGGTGCTGGGCGACGAGGTCGAGATGTGGCGCTTCTGCGGGTTGGGGTCGATGGAGTGGCGCGTCTCCATGGGCGTGGTGACTTGAGTCTGTAGGCGCGTCTTGACAACGTCGAGCGGGCAGGTGATGACGCCAGCAAGGCCGCCGGCGGTGGCTCCTGTGAGGAGCTCGAGGCCGATGCCAATGTCGCGGCTCTTCTTGTGCTGGCGGGCCCACGAGGTGAATTGCTCCCAGAACATGAACTGGAGCGCGGAGAAGGGCAGATCGCGGAATAGCGTGGCCTTGTAGCCGTAGAAGAGGGCCGAGGCGCCTTCGGTGCGGACAATGGTGCGGGCGGCGTCGACGGTGCCGCGGTAGTTGTAGCCCGAGTAAAAGTGCGGGTTGTTGTAGCGGCCCTGGAGCTGTAGCCGCGTCTTGAGGACTTCGGAGGGGACGTAGACGATGGAAGCGGCGAGGTCGCCGAGGAAACCTAGCCCAGAGTCAGGACGAGCGCACAGATTGTCATTGCTAGAAATGTAGAGGACGAACCGGAGGAGAGGTAGGCAAGGTGTTGCTGGACGCCATGGTCTATCAAGAAGCGCTTGCTCCATTCGTAGGTGCCGAAGAAGATGACGGTGCCGGGAAAGGAACCGCCCAATGCAGGCAGCCAGCCGCCGTACAGGCCTCTCCGGATGCCTTCTTGTCGCCAGATGGTGTAGTATGAGCGACCGAGCGACGAGTACTTGGAGGGCACATTGGGATCGCCCTGCTGTCGGGTCTTGACGGTATCGAGCGAGTGCATCAAGAGGTCGCCGGTTGAGCCGCCGAGTCCTCCAGCAATCATGGCCTGTTTTAGCAAAATACGGTCAGCATAGATGCCAGCAGACGAGCGAGACAGGCTGTTGGAACGCACATGCAAGTAGGGCGGTCGTTCCTCGGTGTCGACGTCGACATCGACATCGTGGCCTGGCATGATGTCGTCACTGGCAGTTGCAAGGCGACCCGGCCGGCCAGCATAGCGGTGCTCCGGAGAATAGGCGTAATCGCCGGGCGCGGGCTCGGAAGCCAGGGTGTCGGATGTCGCCGGAGCAGAGGTCGGCGTCGAGGGGGGATACGAGGCGAGGCTGGAGCTGGTGAGGCCCGAGGTCATGGCCAAGGAGCCAAGCAATATTCGAAGTCGCCGGAGCGGGTCGGTCAGCGCGCGGGCGTCGCGGGCCGGAGGAGCGGATGGAGACGACAAAAGAAAGCGAGAAGCGGAATAAGGGAGCCGGAAGACGGAATATAGAGTCGGCGGAATAGAGTCGGTTGCCAGCGGGCAGACGAGGCGAGGCGAGGCGAGGCGAGCGTGGGTTGTTGTCGGTCTTTGGTTGGAACTGGCAGGTTTTTTTGATCGTCGCCGTCCAATGTCGAAATAACTTGGGTACGCTACTGGCTATTTTGGGTCGTGTGCCAGGTACAGAATGGCGCCTACGCCCGCCGTTGGCTACCTCGAGTGCCTACTGCAGGTGGCCTAGCGCGCCATGCCGGCCAATTGATTGATTCCATTCCTGCGCCCGGAATATTTCCCTTAGGGGCCTCTTGGCGCTGGAAGCTTCACCTCCAAACCTCCAAACCTCCAAGATGTTGCAGCTGGGAGTTGTTTATTTCCATTAGATACTCCCTCATACAGTAGTATACAATCCGGGCTGTCAATCGTAACATCTACAGTCCTCACTCCTCACTCCTCACTGTAGTACATAGTATACAATCCCAACTGCAAATCGTATCATCTACACCGTCACTCACTCACTTCGCCTCACTCTCCCCGCCGCCGCCTCAAACTCCCACCACTTGACGGGCCCCATCTTCCAAAACGGATACACATAATGCGTCACCCGGCCCGTCAGAAGCTGCTTCGATACAGGTCCGTACGTGTTGCTGTCCAGGCTCGATCCTGGCGGCCCATCTCCCTCGACCCAGACGTGGCCCTGCGGCACTCTGACTGTTGGCAGCGGATGCGGCGCCTTGGTCTGCACCACGTCGTTTTCCAGCGCCACGATGCGCTTCACTGCAATCACCTCGGGGTGCATTGGGCTCCTGGTCCATCGTCAGTCCCAATATCCATAGCAAGTCCACGATCCAGCCGGGAAAAGCTTACCGCAGCGTCACCACCATGCCTCGTTCCAGACCCTCCTTGGGCCACCACTTGTAGTTGAGAACCAGGTCCCTCCGCAGCGTCGAGTCCCGATCCGCATTCATAAACGGGTACATGGAGCCGCCGTCCACCATCGTCAGCTCTGCAACGTGCATGTTGAACATGGCAATGACCGGGATCCACGTCGCGATCCCAAACAGCTTCCACGCCGTCGCTCCCATTACCCCCCGAGGACCCCCCCGTAGCCGGCCCCAAGCCGAGCCCGCTGCCATTCACACGGCTTTGAGATGCGGGTGTTGAAGAGAATTGCAAAACAAAACCATCCCAAAAGAGATGAAGACAATGTTGAGCAAGGTGTAAACTGCAGACTCAAGCACCGCCAAGTGTGCGCGGGTGAGTAAAGTGGTTCGCTCGTAGCCCACGACCGTTATCCCAATGTGGCTTAGCGCCATCTGCCTTTTGCCAAGTACAGCATCACTCACTCACTCACTCAACCAGAGCGCATAGTCGAGACAATACTGGTACCCGTAGTCTCATTTAAAAATAACTGATATTCCTAACATCATTTGATTCATATTCTCCATCATTGAACAAGCTGAAACACCCAACATGGCCATCTCAACTTCATAAACCGACACGCTTCCGCAGCATCATGGACATCAGTATTCCAGGCACATGGCCCGAAGCATGATATTCATCGTCAAAAACGCCGGGTAAGACGCCACTTCCTACTTGGAATAACTACATGGAGCCCAACTTCTCTGATGCTTTTGTGGCAGCCGGAGCGGGTGCCTTGGTGAGCCCTTCCAACCGCATCTAAATACACCGTTTTCAAGGTCCGACGCCCTAATCAAGAGAGAGGGGGGGCTATCCCCAAATCTGCTTGGGCAGATTGTCCGACTGGCTTCTCCAGTTGGGCCCGTCTCGGGATAATTCGTCAAGCCATCTTGCTTTAGATGGTCTCGGGGATGTTGTCGTCGCTGTCGCTCATGCTCTCGTCGCCGCTGACCTCGGCGTTTTCGCGCTCGCGCTTCTCCATGAGCGCCTGCAGCTCAGCGTCGTCGCTCTCGGTAACGGCCTTGGGCTCCATCTTGACAATCAGGTTTCCGCCCGCACCCTCAATGTTCTTTCGGATGTCGACAATGGCCTCCTCCAGGCGGCTGATACCCAAGCTCTTGTCCAGGCACGTGTTGGTCAAAACGTACAGCGGCGGGGACACGAGCTTGACCTTGACCTGAGACTCGTCCGTGTTCTTGGCCTCGGCCGTGCGGAGCGCAGTCTTGACGGCATCGATACCCTCGTAGCCGAAGCAGGTAACCTCGATATCGGCTCGGACCTTGGTCGGCTGGGGAGTGAGGCGCTTGCTGATGTAGAGCTTGAGCTCCTCCGACACTGGCTCGCTGGGGAAGGTGATGTCATTCCAAACCTCGGGGTTGCTTCTCCATTGTTAGCGCGACATATGTACAAACCTGCGCAGGGGCTGTACTGACGTGATGGAAAGCTTGAAAGCGTCGATGGCGTGGCCATACTTCTTGTTCAAAGGCCAGGCCACGGTCTCGTAGAGGCTCTCGATGGGAAGCTGAGTCTTCTCGGCGACGTGTCGCATGATCGAATGGACCATCTTGCTCTTGTTGTATCGCTCCTCGCACTTAACGATATCTTCGGGCGATACTCGTCGCTTTGACAGATCGATATATCCTGTGGCCCACGGTCAGCCTCGTGCCGAAATCGCTCAAGACATTGTTTGCACGCCTACCCTTCTCCTTGTCCACTCGAAGCACGACAACGACCTCATTGCGGCCAACTCGGATGAGCTTCTGAATACTTCGGATACGTCGTCGCGACAGCTCGGAGAGCAGAATCATGCCATCGATGTTGTCGTACTCGAGCAGCTTGACGTAGGCACCCATCTCGGCGATCTGAAGTGGGTCAGGGCGCAATCCTCCCGGCAGTCCAGATGGAAACAAACCTGCTTGACATTGACCATGACGAAGCTGTCAATCTCCGGGTACTTCTCCTCATAGAAGCGGCAGTTCGTTAACGACATTTTGGCGGTGTTGTCGAGGAATCACAGGGTTCGGGTCGGTTTAGTGTGGGGGGGGAAGCTGATCCCAAGTCGTTTCCGCGTATACGCAGTTTAGGCGCAAGCCGGTCCGAAAATCGACAGGAAATCTGGATCGCTCGTGTGCGTTGGTATCGACGTTGGATTTGCCGTCGGGGAAATGTCGTCTCGCGAGGGTGTGACTTTGCTGTTTTCGGGTGGAGGTTCTTCACGGGGACAAGGAGTCATAATTTTGACATTTTACCGTAGGCGATGATGGTGGGGTGTGGCGGGGTGGTGTGGCACGGCTGTGGCGGTAACGCCCGGCAGAATTCGGACAGCATCGCATCGCGGAAGCTATCTCCACGTGACTAAGCATGTCAACATTGAAAGCTTCATCCCAACTTCACTCTTCAGAGCGCGACTGGCCATGGCTCCTGGTGAGTTTCTGGAAAGAATCCCTGTGTCCATCGTCTCCATGTTTCTAACCCGTGCTTAGCGACGCAATACGAGTTATCCCCGCCCCCGGGCGACGCCGTTTCGGCCATCGCCTTTGCGCCATCCTCGGGAACGAAGCTGCTTGTTTCATCATGGGACAAGAAGGTCTACTGCTACGATATCGCGGGCGGCCCCGGAGAGACGACTCTGGTCAACACTTACGAACACCGAGCGCCGGTACTAGACGTCTGCTTTGGTGCCAATGATAACGAGGCCTTCACTGCCGGAGTGGACTGGGCGGTCAGCAGGTGCGACATTCCAAGAGCATTCGCCGCGCCCCGAGAACTATGATACTGACAGAGGCGCCTAGAATCGATTTAGAGAGCGGAGAAAAGACTGTGCTAAGCAAGCATGCTGCGCCTGTGCGCTGTGTTGCTTACAGCCCTGCTCATTGTAAGTTGTCATATGAGCGTGCCTCCTTTTGTACAAAGCTCACCTCCAGCCAGCCATCCTCGTCTCAGCGTCTTGGGACTGCAGCCTGAACCTACATAACCTCAAGGACCCCGCCAGCACGCCCATCAAGGTCCCCCTGCCCGGAAAGCCCCATGCTCTTTCGACGAGCCCAACCAAGGTCGTGGTCGCCATGACCGGCCGAGTCATCAACATCTACGATCTCGACACCATTTCCGGCCTGTTCGCTTCAGGCTCGACAGATCTCAAGCCGTGGCAGCAGCGAGAATCGTCACTTCGGTACCTGACCAGAGCCGTGGCGTGCATGCCCAACGACGCCGGTTACGCTACGAGCAGCATCGAGGGTCGAGTCGCGGTCGAGTGGTTCGAAGACACTGCAGAGTCGCAGGCCCGAAAGTACGCCTTCAAGTGCCACCGACAAGCGGCGCCCGAAGGAGACGGCGACATTGTTTACCCGGTCAACGCCCTGGCGTTCCACCCCGTCCACGGCACGTTTGCCTCTGGCGGCGGCGACGGCACCGCTGCTTTGTGGGATGCAGAGGCCAAGCGCAGATTGAAGCAGTACCAAAAGTTCCCCAACAACGTCGCAGCCCTGGCGTTTTCTAGCGACGGCAAATACCTCGCTGTCGGAGTCTGCCCTGGGTTCGAGACGGGACAGGAGGACTACAGCGGCGCAGGACAGACTGCTGTGTTGATCCGGGAACTTGGAGAGAATGAGGCCAAGGGCAAAGGTGCCAAATAGGCAAATAGACTTGTTGTATCAGAGGGCGGCCTCAGCCGAACGGCGTTCGGGCGGATGATGGGAGTTCGCTTGCGTTTGTTTAGGGTTGTAATGTTAAAGTCAGGGGAGAATATGGTACGTAGATACCCTTGCCAATGAACTCAATCTTGACATCCATCAAATATGCTTTCTCCAGGCGTTCCCATTTAACTCCGTGGTGTCTTTCATAAGATGTTCCCTTTGAATTCGAACGTTCCCCTCCATGTGCGCCGTGATACCCTATACGTGAACTCCTTCCGAGGTCACCTACGCAAGGTGCCTTCTTTTCTGCGTTGTTCCTTCTAACCACTTTTGCCTTCTTGACGTCAATCGTCTTCATCGTCCTCATATCCTCCAATTCCTGACGATGGATTAGGAACTCGTAGATCCGGGTCACAGATGGAGCTGCTGCGAGGTCGATTCGGGGTTGTTGGCACGCTTCCCTTAATCCTGGAGATCATGCGTAGCTGGCTCATGACCTGTGGGTGGCGACCACATGTCTCTTCGATATCGAATCCATCCCGGCACTGGAACTCGAGTCTGCCATATGGAGAGACGTTTGGAACCCTGACGCGCTTGGGAACCTTGTAGTCTCGGATTCGAACACCACGCACTATCGTCCACTTTCCCTTCCTCTGCACATCGCGTGGCATATTCGGGGGTAATGGCTGTAGCTTTGTCTGTGACGCCGTTTTGTAGCTGTCGAGCGTCGCCTGTGAGCTGGTCGGAAGAGCAACTGCTTTTGTCAGTCTACGCCACAAGTTGGGCCGTGGACGTTGAGAGTACCATTACGGATTTCCGATGTGTGCCCAGCAGGCTCACCAACAGAGCCAATGGACTCCAAACGTCTTCTCTTGCGTGAGCAAGTGGCCTGTTCGAGGAATGCCCACTCTGCCCTTGTATCGTTACTACTTCTCGCAACTGTTACGAGTGCGTCGAGATCGTGCCCCGGAGAGACAGGCTGCTGAGTCCTTGGTATTCTAGACGAAATGAGCACGAATCGTAGACCCATCAGTCGTAACCCTTACGCATCGTCGAGGTTGAGTTGATCCAGTGACGGAGGATAGTCTGGAAGGCCCGGTAGAATATCGTACTGGGATAACCTGACTGTGGCTGGGTTCTCAAGATCAGGTGCGAAGCTTCGCAAACAGCTGCCTCTGCCCAGTTTTGGGTCATCCATTGGCATACAACGCCAATATTGTCTCAGTGGATTTGGATCTTCCAAACGAAGCCCCGGTAACAAAGAAGAAAGATGATGAGGCGCTAGAGACTGATGTGGTTATCCATATCTGGGAGACCCCAATCTATCTTCAGACTTCATGATTCAGTCTCTGGCCAAGAGGTTTCTCAAAGCGGATAGGTGCCTGGACACCTGACCAGAAGCTCCTTGACATGTCAAGAAAATTCCTACCGCACTTGGGGAAAATTGTATCCAGTGGAAACAATACTCTGTCATTGATACGCCTACTGATCAACTACTTGAGAGCTATCGACCTGTCGTGGCTTTACCACATCGTGCCTCCAAACTCCTGGCCGGTTGTTCTCCAGCGGGGAACTGTCCACCATTGCCACCTGTACGATCTCGAAGAGACTCCCTAATCTCCTCGCTTGGCAGGCGAAATTGGCTAGGTACCCAGAGTTAGTCATTTGTTGTGCATGATGATGCCACAAACTGGGGATAGGTTGTGTGTGACTTACCTTGGGGCTAGGCACATAATCATATGTGCCTCCCATGTGCAACAAGGCAACGTGCGGATCGCCAATAGTCTGGTCTGGTTTGTTCAAGAAGTTGTGAGGGAACGGAGGCTTGAAATCTGTTGCACCGTCGATCTCCTTGACATCTTCGTCGGTCAGCTCCAGCGTGAGGGCCTCGATGTTACCCTTCAAATGATCCACCTTTCGTCCGCCGACAATGGGGAAGACGTGAGGTGTCTTGTGCATTACGTATGCGAGTGCAACGCTTGTGATGGCCGTGTTCTTACGCTTGGCAATCGTTTCCAGAACCTGACTGGTCTTGATTTCCACGTCGCCGAACTCGACATTTCGACCTCCCTGGGCTTTGCGCTGCTCTTCACTCTTAAACTTGCCTCCGCCGAGTGCGCCCCATGGGGCGATACCCATGCCCTCAGCCTTGCACATGGGGATGATGTCTGTCTCAAAGTCTCGAGAGGCGGCCGACCAACGTCCTTGGTAGACTGAGAACTGGCGTAGGCCGTGGTTCCTGGCGTACTCATTTGCCTTGCTGTGTACAGTGTCAGTCACGCATACCACTTTTCAAGGCATCCATGGGCCATACCTAACAATCCAGGCAGGAGTGTCGCTGATGCCCAAATACAAGACCTTGCCCGATATGACAAGATGGTTGAGGGACTGCATCAACTCTGGGATTGAAGTGCTGTAGTCCCACCAGTGGACATATAGCTGAAAAACCAGTCAATGGAAATGCATCTTCAAGCTGGGTAGGAAAGGGGTGGATGTACCAGATCAATGTAGTCGGTCTGAAGGTTCTTCAAGCTGGAGTTGACAGAGGTTACAAGACTCTTTGTGCCATTGCCAGTGGAGTTGGCCTTGATATCCGAAACGGTGGGAGGGGAGAAGCAAGTGGTGTACTTGGTAGCAAGGACTTGTTTGCGATTAGTCTGGTGTTCTCATGAAGGATATTGGAATGATAACGAACCAATCTCATCACGAACTCCTCGCTTCTTCATCCACTCTCCAATCCACTTCTCCGACTCTTGGAATTGGTAGTTGTTGGCAGTATCGATAAAGTTTCCTAATTTGACATTAGTAAGTTATCCAAGCTACCTCATCGATAGAATTGGCAATGGATTTGTAACACCAACCTCCCTAGGCAATCATATATCAGCTCTTGGACGCTTGTAGGCATTGTGCTTAATCAACTTACCTGATCATAGAAAAAGTCGAGCATGGTCTCGGTAGAGGTCTGGTCGCACTCGCCCATATAAGACTTCCTAGATTGCCGTCAACTACTGTCATGCATACACTAGACCTTGACTTTGTTCCACTAACCAAGCATTGCCAAAGTTCATCGCGCCGAGGCACAAGGGGCTGACCCTCACGGAAGCGGTGGGCGAAAGGATTCGGTAGCGAGCCAAAGGGCTCTTGGGAGGAGGGGCTGAGGGGAGGATAGACATTGTGTCGACTGTTAGTTACAGAAAGGGTAGACGATATATGGCTTGACAGGGGAAGATTCAATTATATCGTGTCACGAAAGGGCAAAAGTCTGTGAGTAGGTAGGTACGACAGAAATCGTGGTTAAGAGGGGGGGAAGGACGACCTGTGTAGATGGGAACTAACAGCCCTTCTTATAAACTCGTGGTTCTCCTACCTTGAGGGTGCCAGTCGATGGGGTTTAGGCAAAAAGCGGACTCAACGACGTAAACTCCGATTTCCGTCGCCGTCCAAGTCCATTTCCATCCTCACATCTCCATGCCTGGCCAATTATCCTAGCCAGTGCTGGAGGTATGGGGTAGAGGTGGAGGTGTATCATAGGTGGAGGCATGGATACATGGCTGCCACCTCCTTACTCATCTTTGCCATCTAGCGAATGACGAGATAACTATGATGTAGCTACATTGCATTTAGGCTTTTCAAGGCCGTTCTCGTATGCACCGTTCTTTGGCGTGCCAAGATCAACACTGACGACGTCAGGAGTTAGCACGGGTCATCGATAAGAGAAATAAACGTGATGGCGCCCCTTGCCAAATTGCGCCACATAGGTAGCCATTTACTTCACTTTGCTGCATCTGCCAGTTGACGAGCCTTGTGGTCTGGAGTTAACGGCAATTGTGTAAATAATTGGTAACCGCTATTTACAGAGTAGAGTCCAAGGCCGCTGATGCGTTGTTGTGCTGTTATGCAAATGGAATAAGCACTCATGCAGGGCCAGAGTGCTTATAAAACAAAGTGTGGGGGTGGGACCCACCGGGTGTGGCGAGCTGAAAGCCGAGGTTCCCCCGCCAGTCATCAGAGCCTTTGCTAGGAGTGGATAGGTCATGAATCGAACCACACCACGTTCCACGACAAACCATTGAGAAACCCGATCGATTACGACCGACGTCCCAAGCCATTCTGACAGTCCTGGGCCATTCACTCGAAAATGGCCATCTGAGATGGCATCTACTACTCCAGTGCCGTCGAGGGCTGCCATCCATGCCCTCCGAGGCGTCCTTCTGACGACGTCGTGCTCCGTCATTCTCCTCGCTGAAGAACGCCGTCGCCGCATCAAAGTCGCCCGCGCCGCCATCGACAATGCCCGAAAACTACACACGGCCCGAACAAACCGCAGCTCCGTCGCCCTGAGCGACTCCGTCACACGCCATGCAACACACGCTCCCGATATCGCCCTCAGCATCCCCAATTCTGGGGGCCCGAACCGTCGGAGGCGACGCCGACGAGTTGGTGAACCAGATGCGAGGTCAATAAGCCATGAGTCTACGGATGTGGAGAGCTCTCTGGACAGGCCACCGAACTGTTCCTCCAGACCAATTGCTCCTCTCAAGGCCCGCCCAGACAACTGGGATGAATGGGATGTAATGCGGAGGGAGGCCACCCGGCTCTCCAACTCTGGAATCTTTCCACACCGAGCACGATCCATCCACCCTCCAATAAGTAGCGAGGTGTTGAGACGGCCCGTGAAAGACGACAACCCGAGATTGGAGCGTCAAGCTGCCGAGCCGGCAACGACGCACCCAAGCACGAAATCCAACAGCGCGGGGCCTGCCTCTATGGTATCGAACAAGACGATGCCTGCAGCTTCTCTTGACAACGGGGTCGAGGTGGCAGCGATGTCTCTGATACTTCGGGCTGAGAAAAAGAACAAATCCGCCCCGCCTCACATCGAAACTAAGGAAACGCTCGACTCGAGCGAGCAGTCGAAGTCGTTAGCCGGAATGCACCAACCTCTTAACGTAGTTGAGATTTCCAAGTCAAACAAATCTCTCGACTCGACGCAGATGGATTCAGCAATTGCTGAACTCAATCAGCAGTTCAATTCCGGTTCACTGAAGCCAGCAGAGGCAAGGTCAAAGGGCGTCCAGCTCTTCCAGGCAGCTATCGAATCTCAACGTTACACCAAGATACCTTCCATTCTTAAAGCTGTCGAACCTGCATGTCAGGATGTTCTGGAAATCACACTCCCCGTTGTGGACATCCTGGTCAAGGTACAAGACGCCGAGGGTCTGCACTGGCTGTTCAACCATGTTGGTGTTTCTCAAGTTGGCATAAAGGACACACCGATCTACGATGTGCGGGGCTCTTGGACGTCCCGATTACTTCTGCGCCATTGGAACACGAGGCGGAGCTATTCCAAGTTCAAAAGTCTCTATGCACTGTTTCAAGATGCTGGTGTATTTGACACTGCAGCCTTTTCTGTCTTGGTTCAACATCAAATCCGAAGAAGAGTGGCAATGATAGCCCTCGAGGCTGGCGATGATCAGCTTGCCCGTGAGGAGGAAAACCTAATGGACGAATTACGACCCGGCGCCACCCGCTCTGACATTAAATTACGAGGAAAATTCATCCTTCGCGATGCCACCCTAGGACATTGGGGCTTGGTGTGGAAGGCAATCCCGAGCATCAGAGAGATGGACGGCGTCGACAATCCACTCTATCAGGAGGTTCTGTCCGAACTCCTTGGCATTCATGTTAAGAAACATACTGCCGAAGAGACTGAACTTTTGGTGCGAGACCTCGTGCGTCTTGCCGGGATGAACATGAACAAACCGCTTGCAGTGCTCATGATGGATCACCATGGACAGAATGGAGATGCCAAGTCGCTCCTGAGATGGCTCCATTATTGTCATCAGTCAGGACTCGAGTTTGATCAGTGTTTCTTCAACGATGTCATGGACAAATGCAGTCGGTACTGGAGATTGGCTCGACAGGATGTCTTGCGTCTTCTCAAGAGCATGCGAACCTTGATGCCCTGGCTAGAGGAGCCCCAGTTGCGCAAATATCTGGTGAGCAGTGGCCTGCACCCTCGCCACAAGCCTGCCCTCTGGGAAAGGGTTCCGTCTAGAGAGAGCGGTGCAAGCGCGGACGCGAACCGAAAGGTGTCGTCGATGGATGACCTGGCCTCTGTCTCTGAGCGGCGCACGTTTCAAGAGATGAACACGGCGTCGCGTAAGTATGAGTGGCAGCATGTCTACCAAACCTATCTCGACTCTTCGCAAAGAGGCCTTGGATTCTCACTACGCTGCCTTCGCCTTGCCGTCGTCGCAAATATCCACCTTGAGGGAGCTTGCTCGACCACCGCCATGTCTCTTCTGCGGCAGGCACGCGTGGAGGGCCGCGAAGTGAATGCGGCAATGGTACCGCTGCTGGTGGCGCGGCTCGAATCCGGAGAGGGAGTTGACGACGTGATTCGCAGTGCTCTGCAGCAGGGGATGCGAGTACACGATAGCGTTTTCAACGTAGCGACGCGTATGTTGACAGAGGACGGAAGCCACGACGAGGCCATTGAGATGTGCCAGATTGCTGCCCGTGTCAACGGCCGGGGAAACCTGGCATACAACCAATTCAACTTTGCCAGTCTCGTCCTCAGCTATTCAACGAGGAAGAGGTACGAGGAGCTTCGAGAGCTCATAGCCAACTTTACAGCCAGTTTGAAGGGGTGGCACGGCAGCAAAGTGTGCAAAGAGCCCCTCAAGCTGGCGATGAAGGCCATTGGTCTCAGAGTGGAGAGGGCCGACACCGACGGAGAGGCGCGCAATCACGAAGACGCGCTGATCTGGCTGGATTCGGCCTTGGAGCACGTCAAAGCGTGCCGGGTGATGGTCAAAGAGGGTCGAGAAGCAATTCAGGGGGAGCTTGTGGAAGCCTTGCAGAACCCCAAGTATGGCGAGTCCAAGGAGCGAGAAGATGCCCAGCGGGCAGCACAAACGAGTACACAGGACACGACAAAGGGGAGTCCACGAGCCCTCAGCCAGGACGACACGGAGGAATTATATAGCCCATGGGCAAGGTCACATTCCATGGCTGGGGGGACGAAGACGGGGCCAAGCCGGTGTGAGGAGAGCGAGCTGGATATAGAGCCGACTCCAGTCTTGGCGGGAGCGGCCGCTTGAGAAGGGAGACTACTACTCGGTGCGGTTCCCTTGAGTTGTACATATAGACATTCCCTGCAAGCATGCAATGTAAATCTAGACGGGCTCCATGTATTAAAGGTAGATACTTGGATCTAAGGACATGGATAGAGCATAGAGGTAGCGGAGGTGAAACGAAGAGATGAAACGAAGCAGTGTTGCCAAGTGCAGTACGTACCGTATTGGGTCGAAGTCGAGTTGACGCGGCTGGAAATTTGGTGGAGTGATTGTCACATGCCCTCGTGCCCAACTGCCAGAACTGCACTCCAAAGGCAAGTGCTAACTTGATACTGCAGCAGTAACAGCCGGTGAGGTCGGTGAGGGCAGGTGGCAAGTGGTGGCTGGAAAGCAGGCGTCATCATGGAATTGGTGATTGGGCAGGAGGGACTCGATGGAGCAAGGCAACTGCACTCGAGTGCCTGTGCCTGTTGTCTGTATGTACGTACCTACCTCGGGATCCAAGCAATGTCGAGACGGACCGGTAGCGGCACAGGGACGAACGACCAACGGCGGCAGATGGAGAACAACATGCGACATGCAATGGCAATCTGCAAATGGCGTGGAAAAGCAGCAAAAACATGGGGCAACGGGCAGGGCAGGGGCAGGGGCTGCAACGCTCTTGAGCGGCCCTGAACGGCCCTGAACGGCCCTGAACGGCCTTGGGACGAGCATCCGTACGATTCCCTTTCACATGCCAGGCGGCCCATCGAACGACTCTCGACCCCCTTCGACCCATTGAGCCCGGCGCCCAGGGGCCCAGTGGCGCGATGCGGAGCGCCCTGTGCCCGCTGGGAATTTTCGCTTTTCAGGGGCCCTGAATATCCAGGCCCAGGATATCCAGGTACGTACCTGTTACATACTGCAGCGTGCGCTCTGGCAATTGGGACCCTTTCCATTGACCAACAGGCTGCATCTGTTGGACATCAGGCGCAAGACCCCGCTAAAACTAGAACAGGGGCTGGCAAAAGAAACACAGGCACAGAATAGCACCACCATGACTGCGCCCGAACCATTCCATTCCATAACTAAGTACCTGGTATCCATCTAGGGGATTACTTATAGACGCCTCCATCTCTCAACGGCCTCGCTCTCCTCTGCCTTGCCCTGTTCAATTGCTCGCAACATCTACTCTGACTCTGACTCTGACTCTGACCCTGACGCCAGCCGTGTCTCGTCCGTTGTCTTTTCCGCTCTTCTCCCCGTCTCCAGTTTTGTTGAGACGTTGATCATCAACCCATCATCCATCATTGGAGCCAACGGCGATCTCCGACTGCGTCGACATTCTCCTCGATCGCTCGCACCAGTTGGCTAGGGGCCCAAGTACCTTGGACCTACATCCTCCAAAAACAAGAAAAGACGAACCGCGTCCCCAACTGACGACCGACTCCTTTTCTGCGTCGTCACTCTTGCTCCTCTCTCTCCATTCCATCTCTCGCTTCGCCTCGCCTCGTTGCATTCCCGCTCGATCCCCAACATCCTCGCCACCATGGCGACAACCACCACGGCCGACACCCGGGCCCAACGCCGCGAGCAGTACCACGAAGCCGACGTCGTCGTTGTCGGCGCCGGCGTCTTTGGCTGCGCCATTGCCTATGCACTCGCCAACCAAGGCCGTTCCGTCCTGTTGCTCGAGCGCTGGATGAAGGAGCCCGACCGCATCGTCGGCGAGCTTTTGCAACCCGGCGGCGTGGCCGCTCTCCGCAAACTCGGTCTCGAGCACTGCCTCGAGGACATCGACGCTGCTCCCTGCTACGGCTACACCGTCATCTACCACGGCCAAGAGGTTGTCATCCCCTATCCCGGCCTCGACGACAAGGGCCAAGTTACCCACGCCTGGGGCGGCGCCAGCAAGACGGGCAAGCGACCCGTTGGCCGCGGCTTTCACCACGGCCGCTTCATCACCAAGCTGCGCAACGCGTGCCTCGGCCACAAGAACATCACCGTCGTCGAGACCGAGGTTGTCAAGACGCTCTGTGGTGACAATAGCGATCAGATCCTCGGCGTTGAGACGCGCACTACCAACAAGGATACCAAGACCAAGGATAAGGACTACTACTTTGGCCAACTGACCATCATCGCCGACGGTTACGACTCAAAGTTCCGCCAGGGCGTCTTGGGCAGCAAGCCCGTTGTTCCTTCCAAGTTCTACGCCCTCGAGCTCATCGACTGCGATCTACCAGCGCCTGGCCACGGCCACGTCATTATTGGCAATGCCTTCCCCATCCTCCTCTACCAGATCGGCTCCCACGAGACCCGCGCCCTCTTCGACGTGCCCCAAGGCGTCCCTGAGGCCTCTGTTGCCAACGGCGGTGTCCGTGGCTATATCAAGAACTACGCCCTTCCCGCGCTGCCAGCCTCGGTGCGACCCTCAGCCGAAAAGGCCCTCGCCGACGGCAAGATCCCGCGCAGCATGCCCAACAGCTGGCTGCCGCCCACGCGCCAGACGTCCAACGGTATGATCCTGCTCGGCGATGCCATGAACATGCGTCATCCTCTCACCGGCGGCGGCATGACGGTTGCCTTCAACGACGTCGTCATCCTTGCCGAGCTGCTCCACCCGGATAAGATTTCTGATCTCACCGACCGTCGCGAGATCAACGTCGCCCTCGACGAGCTCTACTGGCGCCGCAAGAGCCTGACGGGCATTATCAACGTCCTCGCCCAGGCCCTCTACTCCCTCTTCGCCGCAAACGACCGCCAGCTCCGTGCCCTCCAGCTCGGCTGCTTCACCTACTTCCAGCGAGGCATCACCGACGGCCCCGTTGGCCTCCTCGGCGGCATCATCCAACGCCCCATTGTCCTCGCCTACCACTTCTTCTCCGTCGCCTTCCTTGCCATTTACCTCAACGCCTGCTCCGTCATTGGCAACGTCTTGGGCATCTGGAAGCTGCCGCTCGTCCTCATTGACGCTATCCTCATTCTCTGGAAGGCTTGCGTCGTCTTCCTTCCCATCATGTGGCGCGAGGGATTCAGGTAATGGCGTGCAACCTCCTTTACACTTGCTGTTTCTCGCTCCCTCTCACCCACTATGTTTTCAAAGAGAATAGAGCTCGTCCCTGGGCGGAGAGCAAGAAAAAAAGACCTTGTTAGACGGGGGGGAGCGACGTTGATGTAGAATGATGATGATGGCTCGCGCGAGCTACTGGGCGTTGGCTGAGCTTTGAGGAGTATCCATCCACATTACGAAAAAGAGAGGCGTACGACCATGGTCCCTGTGAGGAAGGGGAACCGTTGTTGGTCGGACTGTATATAGCCTTGTTGTCTTCTTTCTCCCGCTGCAACCCTGGACTTTGCGGATCATCGTCTCACGACGAGGAAGATGGAAAGGGAAGAGCCCTAGGGCCTCTGGTTGCTGGGGATGGTTTGGGTCGGTACACTTTTCTGGTAGATTTGCAATCATAATACTAATAATTCAATCACATCTGGGCCGGGAACAAGCAGTGTGCATGACGAGGGAAGTGTTGCCAATAATCACGGCAACTTGTCACGAGCTCGTCGCCAAGGGACCCAATCGGTATACATTTGGTTTACTTTTTAGCCCAACTATTGGCATCTGGTATCATCTCGTCCTGCCTGGCTGGGTGGCTGCCGTTCAGGTCAGGCGACGGCGGTACACACCCAACATCCAGCTCGCCCTGAGGACGGCGAGGCCAATGGCCATCTTGATGCTGTCCTGGATGACGTTGAGCTTGCTGCCGCCCACCTCGTGCCACTCAATGGGCACCTCGGCGACCTTGATGCCAGGACTGGTGCCGATAACACTGCCGTCGCTGCCAAGGACCGGGGTGGCCGGGGCCGACTCTGCGAGCATGAGCATCTCAATGTCAAAGATCCAGCCCTCGGCGTGCATGTAGGGGACGATGTGGGGGAGGGCCGCGCGGGAGAAAAGCTTGAAGCCGCATTGGGTGTCGCGAATGCGCGAGGTGGCTGGAGGGGTGAGGATGGTCAGGACGAGGTGGAACGACCGCATGAGGAAGTTTCGCAAGGCGGAGCGCTGGGAGGACAATGGGCAGTCAGCACTTGCGGGACATGGTATCTTAGTCTGGAGGAAGGGGGAGCAGCAGCAACACTGTGTCGTACCTTGACCACGGCTTCACTACCGACGAGGTGAGCGCGGCTGCCAATGGCCACTCCGCGGTGGGAACCGTCCACCACCTCCTCGCAGCCCTCAATCAGCCTGGCGACGTCGCTGAAGCGCGATGCGCCGTCAGCGTCGGCGAAGAGGGCGTACTCGCCCCGGACATGGCGCAGGCCGTGGGTGACGCCCCCGCCCTTGCCGCGGTTGCGCTCGAGCGACACAACCCTCAGGACGTCGTGCAGGCCCTTGTCCCGCGCAAACTGCAGCACCACGTCGGCCGTCTTGTCCGTGCTCCCGTCGTCCACGACGATAATCTCGTACCCGCCGAGGCGCTCCGCCGGCGCATTACGCACGTGTCGCTTGGTCGACGGGCCTGTCGGGGGCACCTTGGCGTGCGGGGTTCGACCAAAGTGCTCGTCGAGGTACGCGACGGCCTCGTCGAGCGTGGGGATGACGCGCTCTTCCTCATTGTAGGCCGGGAAGACGACGCTGAGGTGGACCTCGGCAGGATCAATGTTTCCGGCATCGGGCGTGGGGTATGCCTCGGCCGGTTGGATGCGCTGCTCGCTCAGCTGGCGCTCGGCTAGCCATCGATCGTGCCAGCAGGGCAGAGGCAGGGGCTTGGTGGTTCCGGTCGTGGGATGGCTGGTGATGTACGTCTTCTCGGCCGGGAGGACGGGGCGAGGCTTGGGGGCGAAGAGATGGAGGAGGAGGAAGAGCTGGCGGGAGCAAGAGTTAGTGAACGAGGGCTTCTCTCGTAGCTGGGTGGGTGAGCAGACTTACACCGAGCAGCACAACGAGTACCAGGGCAATGAACAGAACGACCAAGACTGGCACCGGCGTCGCCTTTATCGACGCCCAGAGGGGATCGACAACTCGCGCGGGAAGGTCAAGCAGCGCAGCCATGTCGAGGCAGTGGGCAGAGGCTGCGGCGCGGAAAGGAGTCGAAGC
The DNA here is from genome assembly GCA_003693545.1 of Pseudonectria buxi. Classification (NCBI taxonomy): domain Eukaryota; kingdom Fungi; phylum Ascomycota; class Sordariomycetes; order Hypocreales; family Nectriaceae; genus Pseudonectria; species Pseudonectria buxi. The sequence goes on from QUZG01000026.1 coordinate 80,635, forward strand.
TGCAGAACGTTATGAGCCGTGCATTGGAGTTGCGAATAAGACAAAACGAGAGACAAGGAGAGAATGAAGAGGCCAGGGTGCAGATGTCAAAGGTGAGTTGAGATGACGAAGGCCACGGAGCCACTAAGTTGCTTGGTTAATTAGTGCATCACCCACCCAAGGCCGGGGTAGCTCCCCGAAGTGAGCAGTGGCTGAGCGACCACTGAGCATTGAGCATTGAGCATTGAGCAGAGGCTGCTGGCCAATGAGCCACAGTGCCCCGCCACACCATTCGAGCATGGTTCCTGGGCCTGCAGGGATGGCTCAACTCAATTGCAGGACCCCCCTACTTCTAAGTTCCAACATTCCAATTCTCAACTTGGAGCATGTGATTCCGTTTACCCTGCAGGCCGAGTGCATTTCTTGTCATAGACTGCACTGTCAAGTTCTTATCTCAAGGCCAAGATGAATCAGGGCAAGGGTGTGTATCGTCATCATTTGCTGGCTAATAACACTACGGGTGGTGGAAGATGAGCATCGCCAACACATCTTGGCCACGTCCTTGATGAATCAATGATGCGCGATTCCACAATATAAAACAACAAAATGTATTCTGATATCAATTGACTGTTCGCTAAATATATGACAAAAAAAAGGGAATAGGGCAGAATGCCCGTTAATCTGGTGACAACCCTGGCAAGTAGACTGCGATGTGTTGGTAGGTGGCGACTCTGCTCATCTTTCGCCGTGACTTGGGCAGCATCGCTGCGGGATGTGTCCAGCACTTGGAACCCGGCAGACGGACAAGTATCGACTCTTGAAACCTTGCCTTGACCGTCCAGCTGGTTGAGAACAGAGTCGACGTCCAGGCGCTGACACAAGGCAGGGCCGGGATGCACATTAGGGAAGGGGTCTGGCTGCTGGCCAGGGATCGAATCAACTCTGGCCATTCTAATCGATACTTTCATCATTCTTTGAGACATCAGACGAAGCAGTGTGACTGCCCGTCGCTTCTGGATGGACCTCTATAAAGCTTCATATGCAAAAGCGATTGACTGTTGTGGGGCACTGGGCTCTGGCCCGTCTCCGGCCCTTTACTCTGCCCTTCAGAAGTCTCTTTGAATGGAGAGACGACTCGGATGGGCGCGACTCAGGCCACAACGGGCGATTGGTAGGGCGCAGAGAAGGAGCCTTTGCTGGAGGGGGGGCTGACACGGTTGAGGTCGAAGAACGAGGTGCGGTCGACCTCCTTGCCCTTGATGGATATAGACGGCGACTGTGCGTATGGGACATCGCGTGGAGTCCAACCGCTGGGGCCAGCATAGGGCGCGACGGTGCTGCAGAAGCTATATGACTGCGGGATATGGACCATGGGAGTGGCATCACTGGCGGGATAGGAGACGGCGGAGAGACCCGAGTTGACACGAGGGAAGCCGGGCAGGCCCGAGTTGTTGGCATGGTACGAGTACATGGCCTGGCGCTTGCGATTCTGCTCGCGGATATCAGAGCGTTCCTGTTTACGGGATGCAGCGGGGGCACCCGAGATGGCGTCGAGAGCGGCGTGCGTAGGGACGTGACGGTAGGGAGCCGGTGCTTTCTTCTGCTGGCTCTGGGGTTCCGTCTTTTGCTCCTTGGTGTGTTGGCGACCCCGCCAGAAGCTGGAGAAGATGGACATGTTGGATTGGTGTAGGTAGAGTGGTTGACTAGTCTGTCTTCTGAAGTTGTCTGACCCTGTCAAGGTGGATGAAGATGGATTGAGACAAGAATACTCTTGACGTGTGATGAAAAGGCAAAAGTGGTATAGAAGAGTTGGAAGGTGTCAAGTCTGAAAAGGATAAATCCCGTATTGTTGTTGTGAAGACAAAGGACACAAGGAGCGATGTGGATATGGAGTAGAAGTAGAAGAAGAAGGAGAAGGAGAGAGAAGAACTGAAGCAGGCAGGCAACGGAGATAATGAAGAAAAAGAAAAAGCAAAACCAAGATGCTTGCTTGCCCGGACAGTTACTTATCAAGACAGAGACACAGGGACGGAGATTTACCACAATACGTATCGCAGGCGCCGAGACAGCGCAGCCATCCAACGAAACGAGGCAGTGGGAGCCAGGATCTGGTTAGCTCGCCATGACTGGTGGCGTTGAGCCGAGACGGCGCCAAGTCTAAATGGTGGCTGACCCGTTTCGCCCGTGTGAGATGGAGCTAGAGATGGATATGGCCCGAAAAGGCACTTGGGTTGCCTAGCTTGGCCGACGAGGTGAGGATGAGAAACAGCCCGAGAGGAAGAGGGAGAGAGAGTCAGGCCAAAGAGAAGTGCATTTGGTGAGGCAGACTTTTCTGTTGGCCTTGGATGACTCGCCTCGTGTCGTTGGTTGTCCTACGGCTAAGATACGATACCCGACAAGAGCTTTGGCAGGGACCTAGATACGACCAGGCGCATGCTGCATTGCATATAAGCCATATGCCAGCTCTCAGCTCTCTCCCTGGCCGCAGCCACGCAAGTGCATCACCAAGTATTACAATGTAAGCCCAGCAGACCGACAAGGGGGTTCTCTCAAGCGGACAAGCCGGAATGGAGGCCGGCAGCCACAAGCAGTTTTTGGCTCAACGTGTCTCGTCTCGTCTCACCGTCAGGTGCAAATGTAAGCGCAGACACAGATGGGCCATCGCGTCACCAGTCGCCTCGCGTTGCCTCGCCATGCCTCGCCATGCCTCGCTTTGACTCTAGGCCGCGCCGGATGAGGTGCTAGAGCGACCCGATCACCTGGGTCCTCGTCATTCAGGGCCCGGATTCCGGACAGCCGGGAGGGCTGGAATGTGGAATGTGGAGCGTCTATCCATGTGCGCAGAGGCCGAAGCGTTGGAGTCATGGCTTTGCCCTTGGCTCTCGCTCTCGCCGTTCCAGCCGCCCTCCAACAGCTCAACGCCATGTGTACGTTGGTCGCCCGTCGTCTGCCGCCACCAGCCCGAGCCCAAGTCGCCGAGACGGTGCCTGGACTCTGGTCTGTTGACGCCGCCTCGTCGACCATGGCGTTGGCCCGTCTCGATTGGTATCATATCTGCAATCATCCTGCAAACGACCTACGAGCCGTCATGTCCGTTAAATCGCCGATCAAGACACTCATCCGTATTGGCTGGCTGCCAGATAGTTGCCGCAGCAGCTGGATGCACCGTTTCGTGCGAACCCTGCCTTTGTCGGCCATCCAATCTCAGCCTGATGTCTCAGCACGGGTCGAATCCTACCTCGTTATCTGTGGCGTTAGTTCTTGACCCAAGACGGGCCAGAATCTGCATCTGCTCTATTGTCTGCACAAATGACAAGTAAGCCGGCACTGCTGCGTAACGCGCTGCCGACTATCCGGCCCTTGACAGGCGATGACAGCTGTTCGGAGGGGATTCCCACCATCTCTCTGCATGAATGAACCAGATCTTGCGTGTTTGTTTTTGACGTCTTGCATTGACGGCCAGCCAGTCACCTTGCTGCCAGAAGGGTGCGGTGATGTTGTCCAGCTGAAGAGACGCTCCAAAAGAAGATGCAAGAGCGATATCCACAGGCGCGTGGGGTTCATTGCCAAAGAGGCGACCATACCATGCCAGAATAGGCAGGCAAATGCTATCCGGATTCCACGGAGAAAACCGAGCAGAAATAGAAGACAGAGCAGCGGTGCGGCTTTTCACGCGGTGCAACGAACAATGGAAGACAATGAAAACAGCTTGGCAGGCTGCACGGTGCAGCGGCCCATGCATGGGCTGGCTGGAATGGCTGCGGCCGAGCTCGGATGCAGCGCTAGACGCCAGATCTGGCGGCGCTAGATTCTCTAGAAGCCAGCCTTGTCTCCAAAGAAGAAGCCTGTGGCGTCACGATGAAAAGCTCTGCTCACAAGACAAGTTACGTCCATACTCAAGTAGGTAGTCCAAGTTGTGGTGGTGTGCGAATCTCTCCGCGCCAATCACCACGCCGTAGAGCATCTGTGCCTGGAACTGTACCGCCTTCAATCGAGTCCCGGGTCTGTCTGTGCGTCGAACCGCTAACCAGGCTTCTTTTCCCTCTAGTTACAGTTTAGTCAACTTGGACCTTTGCAGCCGATGCGATGCGATGCGATGCGGGGGATGTGCACAACAACGGGCCAAGTGTGGAACCCCGCCGTGTGATGGATTGCGTGCATCCTCACTCTCACTTATATCACATCACACACATCGTAGTATCTAGGTATGATACGGTAAGTATACATTGTATTCTGTCTCACACCGGCTTCCCGGCCCTGCCCTATTTCTTCCCTAGTGCCATCGGCTTCAACCTTGTCATCGTCGGTCTAGCAGGATATCACGGCATAGCTTCTTGCTCCATTCAGCCACGCCATGTGCCTCCCCTGTTCGCGGCCCGTCTTATTGAGAAGCTGTTGAAACCTTACTACAGACAGACGCACAGCTGTACCGTCACATCGAGACCTCCCATGTCCACCCCGCGCTTGCCTGACCGATAGAGCACTCAAGGCACCGAGTATAAGAGGTGAGACCCCCCGGTGCTGGCTACCCATCTATGCAAGGATAACGCCCTGGCCCTGGTCCGGAGGCTGGGTTTGTCAGGTTACAGGGTGCCTGTCGCCGAACCCCACGGCTCGTCACTAGCACTTTAGAATTTACTTTGCCTACTTGTAGTGGCAGCCTGCCCATCTTTGGGTAAGAGAAACCACTCTCAGATGGTATTGAGTGTATACCATGCGTGTTATGCCTGGTACACTTCTCTCATTTTGATAACCCTGTGACGGCCGTCGTCGACCTTGGCTTCTGTAGTCTTAATCACAGAGCAGGCAGGGCAACCTTGGACTTGATTCGTTGGACTGATATTTGCTCCCTATTCCCTTGGAACTCGTCGAAACAAAGTAGTCCTCACGGGAGTCGGCATGCTATGACCCAACCACCTTTGAATAAGGCTGACGAATGCTAAAACAAGCGCGAAGAGTGAGTTGCCGGTAGTCCAGACGTCAACCCGCAACAACAGCAAGCAACGCGGGCAGCTACGGTGACGCGGCCAAGGTTTCGGCACCGTGTCTGAGAGGCATTAAACATTGCGCAAGGTAACCTTCCAGGCGGAGACTCCCGTTGCCGTTGCCGTTCCCGTTCCACTGCCACTTCATACTTACCCATACGTCTATGCTAGTGTGACGGATCCGTGGTTCTCGCATCACCTTGCCGACAGGTCTCCGGAAAGAGATATACCGGTTGATGCCGTTGATCGCTAAGCACAATGTTGTGATTGCAGAGCCAGCCTCTGATTCTGATAGTCAGTCATTTAAACAATGAACGATTCGTGAACCTCTTGACCTTATAGGTGCTTTGTCGTATGTATGTACTTGGAAAGGTGAGGTGAAGTGTAGTGGCACGCGATGTGGGTTACTTTTGGAGACGTGAACGTGTCAACCCGTCCGTCTATAAATAGACGGTTCTTATGCACAAGCCGAGGTTATCATGCAGATCCCGGGGTGAGGAGAGGATGATGCAGACGGAAACTAGCCAAGGGTTTTCCAAGTGCTCTGACTCGCTGCAAGTCAAGCTGACAGGTAATGCTGGCGTACTGAAATGATGGCTCGGAGCAGACATTGTCAGTGTTGTCAGAAAATGGTTCTGACAGTGAGTCCCCAAACCATGAGATCTACCGATATCCTTGACAGGCTGGACGGGGTCCTTGTTATCAGCGCGATAAGGGAGCATGGGCTGTTTTCCAATTTTGGGGACGGGTTACGTATCCACTACGTACCTCTCAAGGGGCGAGTGGCGAGACTGATGTAAAGGGGGCCACGTGACGTGGAACTCGAGGACGACGCCTTTTGATTGGACAGCGACCTCGATCCCCGAGCCACAGATGCCCCAGATGTGGCTCACCAAAATCCCGCCTGTGCTCCCCCCCCCCCCCCCCCAAAAATGCGCCCCAACGCCAAACTGGCAGCCTGGTCACGCGCAAATGCCCACCTCATCCGCAATCTTCGACAGCCTCAAAAGTCCTCACATCGGAGCCTGATCGCCCAGACGCCCGCCATCTCCACCCGGCCGTCGCCTCGCCGTACCGCGGCTCTTTTGCGTCTCGTCACTGTCGCCTGCTCCTTGCGATCGCGCTTTTTCTCCCTCCAGCCACCGGCATCGCGCTCGACTCGCAGGCTTGCCCGCGCTTGCCACCCGCTCTGCCGCCCGTGGCGTGCCTCGAGGCCCTTTCGGATCCGACCTGCCTCGTCTCGTCTCGTCTCGTCTCGTCTCGTTTCCTTCTTGCATGGCGCATTGAACCGGTTACGCTCGCCTCGTCTCTGACAGTCCGGGTTTCTCGCGCACCGCTCCGGCCCAGCGTTCGATTCCGTCGCGCATCTCCCGCGCGCACTCTGAGGAACCGTGGCGGCGCTCACGATCCTGAGTCACAACGAACCCTCCGAGCTGTCCCTGCAGCAGCATCTCGAACTTGCCCCGGACCTGGTAGCATACGGAAGCCTCACAGGAGAGGGGGAGCCAGAGCCTTTGATGATGGCACAGCCCGTGCCTCATCACCCCGACAAGAAGCGCGTCAAGGTCTACGAGCTCCGGAACAATGACTGGTTCGACCGAGGCACCGGCTTCTGCAGCGCGGCCTTTACCACGGTACACTTCCCTCTTATCCCATCGCACTGCGCGTTTAAAGAGATGGTTGCTAAATTGATATCTGATGTCATCATCACAGACCGAGGATGGTCGCAAAGACGCGCGTGTCGTAGTCGAATCTGAAGACCACCCGGAGCGTCTGCTTCTGGAGACCAAGATCCAGAAGGAAGATGGCTTCCAGAAACAACAAGGCATGTTACATCATCATCTCTCCGACTCCTCCCTCAATGTTCTGCGTCTGACCTAATGGACCTGCAGAGACCCTCATAGTATGGCAGGAGCCCGGAAGCGGCGTCGACATGGCCCTCAGTTTCCAGGAACCAGAGGGCTGCGCGATGATATGGTTTGTTGCACTCTCCATCTAGTGTTCCAGCTCACAGCTAACCCTGCGTAGGCGATTCGTTAGTAGCGTTCAGCAAACATTTCTTCATAACTTGGTCGGTGCCGGTACGCAAACCCATACTCCAACCAGAGGGACCTTTCTCGCTAATCCCACTTGCCTAGAAGATGGCCTCTCTGACGACCTTGCCATTGAGGTGCCCGCCACCATCAACCTCCCCAACGCCGAACTCGGAAACCTGCCAGAGATCGATACGAGTATGCGAATCATGAGCTCCACCGCAAACGGGCGTGACGCCCTCGCCAAGTCCATCATGGCTGAAGACTACATTGGCAAGCTGATCCCGCTGGTCGAGATGGCCGAAGACCTCGAGAGCCTCCAGGACTTGCACCGACTCTGCAACATCATGAAGACGGTCATTCTTCTCAACGATACCGCCATCATTGAACACGCCGTGTCGGATGAATGCGTGCTGGGCGTTGTGGGCGCCCTCGAATACGACCCCGACTTCCCCAGCCACAAAGCAAACCATCGCCAATGGCTGGAAAAGTCTGGCCGTTACAAAGAGGTCGTGCCCATCGAGGATGAGCAGACACGGAGGAAGATACACCAGACGTACCGCCTGCAGTACCTCAAGGATGTTGTCCTGGCTCGAATCCTCGACGACCCTACCTTCTCCGTCCTCAACTCCCTCATCTTCTTCAACCAGGTGGACATTGTTCAGCACCTCCAGGCCAACGCGGCCTTTCTCAACGAGCTCTTTGGCATCTTTAGCTCTCCCAACCCCAACCAGAAGAGGAAGAAGGAGGCTGTCCTGTTCATCCAGCAGTGCTGCGCAATTGCAAAGAACATTCAGCCTCCTGCTCGCCAGACTCTCTACAACAACTTCATCGCCCACGGTCTTCTTCAGGTCATTCACTTTGGCCTCCGTCATGGCGATGTTGGTGTACGAGTCGGAGCCACTGACATCCTCATTTCCATCATCGATCATGACCCACAGATGATCCGCCAGACTATTTATCGGCAGATTCACGAGAACCAAGCACCGCTGACGGATTCTTTGATTGACCTTCTTGTGGTGGAGGTTGACCTAGGGGTAAAATCGCAGATATCAGAAGCACTCAAGGTTCTCCTAGACCCTGGCCCCCCTGTCCAGAACCCAGAGGGGTTTGTCAAGGCCAATGGCGAATTTGCTGGAAGACCGCGAGCGTCTTCAAATATGGATCCGCAGCAAGACGTCTTCCTCACTCGCTTCTACGAGCGGTCCGCGCCGAGGCTCTTCAAGCCGTTGCTTGACCTCGAGCAACGGTCAGACCTGGCCTTTACCGTTCAGCAAGCGTCCATGTTTACGTACTTGATAGAGGTGCTCTGCTTCTTCATTCTCCAGCACAATCTGCGGTGCAAATTTTTCGTCATGTCAAACAATATTGTCCAGCGAGTCGCGCAGCTTCTCAGTAGTCCGGAGAAGTACTTGCGGCTAGGTATGAATTGCGACGCTTTGCATTCGTTACATTGTATATGCTAACTGGCGAGTAGTGGCTATCCGGTTCTTCCGATGTCTCGTTGGTCTCCAGGACAAGTTTTACCTCAAGCACTTGATTGAAAAGGACATTCTGGGCCCGGTTCTCGAGGTTTTTGCTCAGACACTTCCTAGGGACAATCTGATGAGCTCCGCGTCGCTCGAGATATTCGAATTCATCAAGAAGGAAAACGTCGAGGACCTCATCAAGCACCTCGTCGAAAACTACCGGGATCGACTGTACAGTCTCAGCTATATGCCTACGTTCCGTGATATTCTTCTACGATACGACCAGACGGGGGGATATACGTCACAAGTCGAGTTTTTCTTGGAAGCTGGCGACATGGTACGAAAGCCACCACCGAACACGAGACTCATGGAGCAAATCACTGTCGACCAGGATCAGGAGGAGTACTGGGCTACGGAGGATCCGGATGAGGAGGAAGAGCAGAAGCCGGCTTCGACCAATGGATCTGTTACCTCGAAACCCTTGGTGGACTATCCCTCAGACGAAGAGGCGGACGAAAATGTCGATCCCGAAGCGTCACGAGAGAGCCAGACCGATGGCGCCACCACAGAAGCCCCAACAACGCCCGACGGGGGAGGCTCGGGTGCAGTGGCACCTCCTGAGCGGCTATCCGAGAAGCGCCGTCGTGAAGAGGATGAGGATGAGGACGTGCTCGGCAAGCTGGTGCACAACAAACGACGCAACAGTAGCAGTTCAGCGGCGTCTGCCTCATCTCCCTCGTCTGCGGTAATCCGGAGACGGAAGAGCTTCACGGCCAACTCGGGCAACGGCGCTCCCAAAAAGATTGCCATCAGCCTCTCCCCCGCGGTTAAGACGGGCGGTGGCTCGCGCTCCGACGAAGAGTCGTGAGCCTAGGCATCTTTATTTCCTTATTTGGGCGTCGGCGTACCAGGGGTTGGCTTGCTCTTGTCAGGTTCCACGGTTCGGCACGGGGACGTGGACTGGGATGAATGGCTTTAGTTGGCAAGGACAAGCGGTCACGAGGGCGAGACTGGCGTTTTCGTTTTCTTCATCATTTTTCGGGCCCTTTTTTTTTTCCTTCCAACCGCATGGCTCACTTGTTCAAAACCCCTCCCCTTGTTCCCTCTATTCGCCGCCGCCACTGCCTTGCGCATCTTGGCAAAGGGGGAGGGAACATGATCACGCCAGGCCTAGAGCCTCACCTGGATTAGACCTTGTTCGGCATCGAGAGGTGGGATAGAAGCCTTCGATTATCAACGACGATGGAAAGAGGGACGGCAAAGGGATGTTTTCCTACGGAAAAAGAAATTGGCAGGGTCTTGGGAGGAGCATGCGAGGGGGGCAGAGCTGGCGAGTTGTGCGGCTCAGCGGCAGGGGGTCTTGTATCATATACACATATATCGCGTCGTTTCCTGTCCCGTTGGGGACACGGTGGGATCCGATCTGGGATCCTTGAAGCGAATTCCGGATCGATGGCAATCAAAACGTAAGACCATTTCTGACGATGACTTCAACTCTCTCTCTGGCCGATGCGTGCCCGCGTGATTTCATTTCTCATCATGGTCCTTCTAAACCACAGGGCAAGTTTATCCTATACCTTTTTGAACTGCTTGGACCACTTTTCGTACCCTTCAATCATGGTTCTCGTAATGTTGCGCGGCATCCTCTCTAGCGCGCCAAGCAGGTCGGCCATGTTGATTTCAAGCTTGGTGGTGAGCTCCTCGTCGTCGTAGCGATCCTGCACCGTGATGCAGGCCTCGTTGCAGACGGCCTTGATCTCGGCGCCCGAGTAGCCCTCGGCGGCGGCGGCCAGCGCGGCAATGTCGACGTCGGCGGCGAGCGGCAGCTTGCGCAGGTGGACCTTGAAGACGGCCTCGCGGGCCGACTGGTCGGGGGGGCCGACGTAGAGGATCTGGTCGAAGCGGCCGGGGCGCATGAGGGCCGGGTCCATGGCCTCGGGGCGGTTGGTGGCGGCGAGGACGAGGACGCCCGTGAGGGCCTCGAAGCCGTCCATTTCGGTGAGCAGCGTGGTGAGCATGTTGACGGCGCCGACGCTGCGCGAGGCCGCGCCGCCGGCTCCCGAGCGCTGGCCGCCGATGGAGTCGATCTCGTCAAAGAAGATGATGGAGGGCGAGGCGGTGCGGGCGCGCTCAAACAGGGTGCGCACGGCGCGTTCCGACTCGCCGACGTACATGTTGAGGAGCTCAGCGCCCTTGACAGCGAAGAAGTTGAAGCCCGACTCGGTCGCGGCGGCTTGGGCGGAGAGCGTCTTGGAGCAGCCGGGCGGGCCGTAGAGGAGCAGGCCCTTGGGAGGAGGCCGTAGTGAGCGCTCGGGGTTCTTGGGAGCATGGTTATTAGCGGAGGGTGCAAGCAAAGGGAGAAGCGGGCAGTGGGAGCGGTCAAACCTTTGTGTACTTGATCATGCGGGCGAGGGCCTTTTTGAGGCTCTCCTGGCCACCAATGTCCTGCCAGTGGATCGTCGGCGGGTTGAGATTGATGTCGTGCATGGCTGTTGGGCGAGTGATGCGCAGCGCCTGCTCTAGATCTGGCCTCGACAGGAACTGCTCCTCTTCCGCCGAGGGATCGACGCCAGCCTTGTCGAGGCGGTTGCCGAGGATCTTCTTTGCGTTGGAGACGAGTCTGGCCAGATCGTTTCCGTTGTAGGCGTGCGTTCTTTGCGCCAGGTTTAGCAGACAGTCCGTCTTCTCCTCGGACCGGATGGGCGGGTCGAAGAAGTTGAGAATCTCGAGACGCTCCGAGGTGCGCGGGATGGGCAGGGGGATGTTCTCGCAGAAGCGGGTGAGCTTCTGGAGTTTGGAGGGCACGTCGGTTAGGTAGTCTGAGCAGGTCGCAATGACGACAACCTTGGGCAGCTCATTGTTGGCGGCAGCGAGGGCGGCGAGGCTGTCCAGCTCCTCACCAATAGTATCAATGACGGAGTCTCTGTTGGAGCGGTCCTTGCTGAGCAGACCGTCGAGGCCGTCAATGAGGACGATGCTCGGCTGCTGTGCCAGCGCCAGCTTAAACGTCTCGCGGATCGTCGACATCTTGTCCGCGGGCTTGATCCAATGCGGCCGGCCCCATCGTGTGTCGGCAAGGCGCTGCAGAATAAACGTCTTGCCCGTGCCTGAGCCACCGTGGATGACGAAGCCGCACGACTCGCGCTCACCCTTGACGTAGAATGGGCGGCAGAAGCCCCGTAGGAAGTTGTTGAGCACGTCAATCTGAGCAGTCAGACCGGGGACTCCCGTGACAATCAGGTCACCGGCGGGAACGTTCTCGGCGGCGGCAGCCTCCTCATCCGGGTCCACGATGCGGATCGTAGTGGAAGCAATCTTGAAGCGTGCAAGGTTGGCAGCTTGTGAGTTGACAGAGAGCACTATAAAGGTACGGCGCAGCTTGTTCACGTTGACGCCCTCGAGAACCATGCCGGGATAGACTTGCTCAGCACGATCTGGTTTGGGAGTTAGCACAACGGAGCAAATTCAGGCCGTTTTCACGGCTGCTTACCGAGAGAAAGACTGATGGAAGGCTCCCAGCGGATGGGGTGCTTGGCCACGAGCTCCTGTTCCGACTTGTCGCCAGCGAGATCCTGGACGACGACCTCGTCGGCATCGGGCGTCGAGCCAGCGAGGACGATGCGGACCTGGTCGCCAATCTTGAAGCCGGCAGCCTCCTGAAAGGCGCGGGTCATCATGACAACGTTGGGGCTGAGGTTCTTCTCGGGCAGGATCCAGAGCGAGGCCTCGCGGCTCAGCGACGCATCGCCGCCGAGCAGCGTGACGACGCAGTGGCGGCCATTCTCGAGGTTCCCGGCCAGAGAGATGAGCGTGTCCTTGCTGACGTAGAGGCGCGCGGCGCCGAGGAGGCTCGACTTTTCGAGGCTGGTGTTGGCGAGCGGCCGGACCTTTGCCTCGATGCTCTTTTCGAGCATGACGGGGGAATGAATGAGTGACTGATGGTACGAGTACGAGTGACGGCTCTGTGGTGAATGCAGACGGTGCTGCAGCCTGTATCTTCTCTTCTCTTGTCTTCTCTTCTCAACCACCCTCGTGTAAAAGAAGAATGTTTGTTAGTGTTGGTATTGGCGATTGTGTGGTGGTGAAAATAAAGTGGGCTAGTTGTGGTTCGGAGCCGTTTACTCATCGACGCCGTGACAACCAGGATGAAGCGCCTAAAAGAGGTCAAGCAGATGGTTTGCAGGCATGGATCCCATGTATTTGTAGTTCTATATCCATTTATTCATATCTGAAATGTGCCAGTTGTATGCTTAGTAGTAGTCCACCTTGGCTCATGAACTGAGTAGGTCGATCAAGAAGCACCAATGTAAGTGGTTTGACAGCACAGCAGCAAGGACACTTCAATCGCAACAAGAGTTGATGAATGAAAGAATAAATAGTAGTTACACTACTCTCCTGTTCTCATCAACATCGAGAATAGTACATATTATCCTTCCCGTCCCATCTACCGCGAGTACGTACCCGCACATCCATCCCCATCCATCATGACAGCGGGCGGCATGACTTAAGTGCTTCTCTTTTACAAGGAAAAAAAAAGTCCAGAAGCAGCGCTAAGCCGCTTTCAGCACTCTCTCTTCAAGTCGCAAACCCTCCAGCTTCAACTCCAACTCCATTCTCCATTCTCCATTCTCCATTCTCCATTCCTCAAGCAACTGCTTCTCCTTCTTCTCGCCGCCGTCCCATGTCCCTCCTCGTCTTGTCGCCTGGATGATCCGCCCCAAATGGCTGCCCTGTACGATTGCGCTCCCCAGCGCCATCCGAGCTAGCGGCCCTCGACTCTCGCGCTCAGCATCTACACTCCCTTCCAGCCAATTCGACCAACAGCTCGCTGCCAGACATGGCGACTCGCCAAAGCATCCAGTACCTCCTCCGCGGCCGGCCTCTCCGCTGAAGAAACCCCACGTCAATAGAAAAGACTCCCGCCTCCGCTCCACCAAGCAGCTGCTGCTGGCCGACAAGCTCTCCGAAGCTCAAACACCCGCCTGGGATGAGCCCGACTCGGGCGGCCGCGTACTCGTCGTGAGCGGCCTGATACCGACCCTCAAGGCTAGCGACTTTACGCGCTTTGCCGTCAAGGGATTGGCCGATTGGCACATCTTCATGGAGCAAGGTTGGTGCTTGGGCCCTTTGTACCGGTTTCCCCTTCTGTGGCCGAGCTGGCTAACATTCTTCCTCGCAAGTCGTCCAGGAGCGCGACCCGTGGACTCTCGACCCCCTTGGCATCTACCACCTCATCTTCTCCGAATCCAAAGGCGCCACCAGTTTTCTGAGCAAGCTCGAACACCACTTTGCCCTGAGCCAGTACAAGGCGCTGTCCGCCAAGGGGCTATGGGATAACACTGTGCCATCCCCCGCGCGTCCCGACGAGGACCTCGAGCAAGAGCTCCAGTCCTTTACCATGTTCCCGTCCTCCTACCAACACCTCTCTGTGCGTCGTTCTCCCAAAGTGCCCGTTATGCCCTGGCAACGCCTCATCCATACGCTGGTCCAGCGCTCTGGCTTCCCCCACGAGAGTGCCGCGGCCGTTCTCCTCGAGCTCCCCCACTCGCGGTTCAGCGTCGAGCAGGTGCAGAGTTTCCTCGACAAGGATGAGCAAACGCGCAGCCGTAAATGGGACATTCATCAACTATACGCTCTCACAAACACACTGCAGGAGAACCAAGCTACACTCTTGCAAGGGAGCTCCCGCGTTGCCCCCACCACCGAGCCCGACTTCAAAGCCAAGCTCAACGCCCGGTTCGTCGTCATCTGTGCTGATGACGGCACTGCTTGGCGTTTTGTGCGCTGCTGGAACCAGCGCGTCCTCACCGCCGGCGAAGGAGGACACTCTTTACGAAGCCTTGCCAAGGCCTCCTTAATCGACATGTACAAACTGTAACAATACCACGAGCTGTATATACTGTAAATAATACCAAGACGATGCAAACAACAGGTGAACAAACACGCAAACAAACTATAAGTTTGACAACTCAACTCCCACGCCCCTTCCTCTCTTCCCCCGCCGATACTTTTGTATTCCTCATTTCAGAATATCGAGTATCGAGTATTGCATGCAAAATGTCGAGAGTGGAGGCAAGACTCGGGGCGTACACAATGACAGCAACGTGTATTAGACCCAGATCGAAAACCGAAACTCCAGACCATAATTGTTCTCTAAAAGGGGCAAGGCTGGCGGGACAAATAGACAAGACCCAGCCTCCCATGTCCTTCACCCTCGCGGCTTGACGTTATTGCCCTCTCGAAGCCGCCCTTCTCATCTTCGCCTGGTACTCTTGCGTGCGTAAAGCTTGCCTTTCTCTCTCTGGCTCTGCCCAAACTCCTGTTTGCCACCATCCGGGATCCGCGTGCAAGAACACGTCTGCTCATACACAACGTGCTTACAAAATCCCCTCGTTAATCACAGGGATATTGCCGGATATAGATGTTGATTTGCTGCTTAACAGCACTTGCTGCCACCGCTTTCGCTCTTATCGCCGACGTTGACGCCCGCCGCTGAGGGCTGCTCGTTCTTGGAGTTGTCAATGAGGCGCTTCTTGATGTCGGCGGCCAGGCTGTAAAAGGCCTTGTCGATATTGATGTTGCTCTTGGCGGAGACTTCGAGGAACGGGATTCCCAACTCATCGGCCAGGCCTTGGCCTTGTTCGGTGGAGACGACGCGCTTCTCTTCCCAGTCGCATTTGTTGCCGATTAGAATCTTGTTGACGCCCTCGGTGGCGTGTTGTTCGACGTTGGCGAACCAGGTGCGGATGTCTGTTACATGCCACATGTCAGCTCAATCGAGGCCTAGTAAACGAGTATTGTCTGCCGGGAAGAGAAAATGTGCAGCCACTAAACCAAAGGCAAATGACTGCCAAGAGAGTAGAAAATGCTCTAGGTAGGAGGCTGAGGCAGACGCTTGCGCCAGGCGGAATGAAGGGTAATGGAACGCACTGTTGAATGATCGCTCGTCGGTCACGTCGTATACGAGCAGAATGCCCATGGCACCGCGGTAGTAGGCGGTGGTAATGGTGCGGAAGCGCTCCTGGCCGGCGGTATCCCAGATCTGCAGTTTGACGCGCTTTCCATCGAGCTCAATGGTTCTGATCTTGAAATCGATGCCGATGGTGGTGATGAAGGACGGAGTGAAGGAGTCTTCGCTGAATCGCAGCAGACAGCACGACTTTCCGACGCCGGAGTCGCCTATCAAGAGCAGCTTGATCTGTAGAGGAGCAGTTAGCAGACAGTCGTCGAGGAAAGAAGCAAGCGCAGCGGCAGTGTTTGCGCAAGTCGAAAAGGCATGTATATGGCAATGGGTAGTGAGGCCGGATAGCGAGGCCATCACCAAGGGCCAAGGGGGCGGGGCGAGTCGAGTCGAGCGCGGCAAGGCGAGACGAGGCGAAGCAAGGCGAGGCTGAGGCTGTACGTACCAGGAAATCGTAGTTGCGATTACTCGACATGATGAAGGATGGTATCGGCGGTGAGGATAGGATATGAGAGGGTCGTATAAGATGTAAGAGGTTCGGGAGGGCGCTGTAGAGATTCGGTCGCAAGAGAATCGACGGCGAACTAGGTGGGATGAGCAGGTGACGGCGGAGGATGGATGATGCGGGTGTGAATGCAGATGCGGATGCGGAGCTGGCAAGCTTGGGGGCCTGAGGGCTGAAGGCTGGCTAGTGTCGAGCGGCGAACGTGGACGCTGGTGCAGACTGGGCTGAGCTGGCTGGGCTTTGGTTGGGAGTGGGAGTGGGATTGGGAGTGGATGGTGGATGGTGGACGGTGGACGGTGGACGGTCAGACGGAGGACAGTTGGACTGGACAGCAAGCTGTTAATTAGGAGGTGCTGGACTGGTGGACTGGTGGGTTGGAGAGGTACCTACCGTTAGCGGGATTTGGGGGGGCGAGTTGGCGCACCTACTTGTACTTGCAAGTACCCAAGCCAGCAAGCAACGGCTTTGCCTCGCAGCGTGCACCGGGAGCTTGGCCGGTTTCCAAGGCAGAACGAGCAGAACAGGCAGGATCAGAGCGTCGGCTTTGTTCTTGGATCCGTTACCTTTTTTTCTCTGAGTGTGGCCGCGGCTCGAACAGATCTCGGCACGGGACAAGTATACAGGGGCGTGGCGATGACGTTGCGTTGCGATGCGTTGCGTGTACCGTAGGATATGGTCTTGTAGCGAGGCCCGCTGTGGGTGGTTTCAAGGTCCCTGAGATGGTAATTACCGGAGGTGGTTGAACGGAGCGTGAAAGTGAGAGGAGATGGTTGAGATGGAGGTGAGCTTCTTCTCTGCTCGCGTTGCCAAGACAGACAATTCTATATCAAGCAGCTGCCTGCCAGGCATCAATATCCAGGCTTCATGTCGTGGTTGCCGGTTTGACAACATTTTCATTCCTTCCCAATGCGGACTCGACGGTTCAATGTTTCGGCAGGTGCCCGCTATCCAGTCTAACGAGGCAGGTACGGGGTAGGTACAAACTCCGTGTACTCACTGCCGCCTCGAAGTCCGTACATGGACGGGAGCCCCCCAAGATGATTTCCTGCGCGTCAACAGGCGGAGTGGCACCACTGGAAGAGAAGCGTGACATTTCTCCCCGGGCCTGGCACATGGCAAACTCCTCTTCCAATCCCACCAGATGCAGCCCATACACGAGTCAACCGACGTCTGGCCAGTCTTGTCATGTGCCTGAACTGGTGCATCCTCGACGTCATCCATGGAGAGCAGTGCAACCTCCCACAACCAGCCATACTTTGGATCGTGGAGCAGCGAGCGGCGTCTCACAGCGCCACAACCCAACAATCCATGTATTCCAAGCCCCATATCTCTCCAGCATCGCATGAGCCTCCCCTTTTCGAAACGCAAGATTCCTGTGTTTCACAACGTCTCCTTGCAGACTGCCATTCATGCAATGGCTCAATCTGCTACACGGGGTCGACCACGCAAATGGATGGTTCACTACAACGAGAGGAGGCAATTGACTGGCACCATGTCATGGCACTATATCTTTATCAAGTAAGTATGTTATCCTGTCGAAGCGGTTGCCCAATATCTGGAGCGCCCATCAATTGTATGATACATTTAGAAGCGAACTTTGTGTCTCTTGTCTCCTCCTTCTGCGCCATCAACCATCCTCCAAGTCTGCATCATCCACGCTCTATTTCTTGTCGCAGTCACCGAAGCCAGGCTGGCAACCACAGGTGCAGTGTCGAGTCTTGCGCCCACAACGGCCCTTCTTGGAGCAGCAGTCACCGAACGAGCTGCCCAGACACGTCTGGCCCGTCTCACCACCGCAACGACCATCCTCGGACACCTTGAGTTCATCCTTGGAGGGGTCCGGTGTCTTGTCGGGCAGCTCGGCGTAGACGGCAGTCGGGAGTTCCTTGTCCTCGGCCTTGTCGGCAGGGGGCTTCTTCTCATCCTTGGTCATCTCTCCATCAGCCTTCTCGGGCTCAGGGGCCGGGGTCGAGGTCACCGGCTTGTTGTCGTCGGGCTTGGAGTTGCCCGGCTTGGAGCCAGGGGCAACCTCAATGCCGTTGAAGCTGCCGTAAACCGCGGGCATGGGACCGGGAACCTCGGAAAAGGCCTCCTTTTCGGAGAACTTGGGAGGGCCTTCAAAGTTGCCACTCTTGCACTCGTCGCCGAGCTTCTCGCAGTAGTCGTTCCACTGCTTGCAACCAGCGCTGCCGGCGGGGGTAACGCTGTCCCAGCACTCGTCTGCCTGAGACCAGCACTTCTTGGACGCGGCCCAGCAGGCATCCTCGCCCGAGTACTTGCCAATGGGCTTGGCGCACCAGTTGGCGTTCTTGGCCAGACAGTCGGAGGGGCACACGCCCGCCGTCTGCTTCTGCTTGGATCCGGAGCTGGACGAGGTGGGAATGTAGACCTCGGGGCCGGGGATTGGGTATTTGGGCAGGTCATTGTTGTAAATGTTGTAGGATAGGCCGGGGGTGTCGCTGTCGACGTAGCCTGGGATGCTGACCTGGTACTTTTCCGGAACCTCGAGGGAGCCCTCGGGGCCGCTCTCGATAAAGACTTGGGCGCAGCCAGTGTAGAACTGCGGGTCGCCGTCGACGGCCGAGTGGAGGGCCAGAACCTCGGGGCGGATCAGGTAGTAGCCAGAAGGCAGACCGGTGGGCAGGTCCACGGAGAGGAGACCCTTGTTCTTGCGGAGGCGGTCGACACACCAGGAACCCTCGCCATCGAGGCCGTCCTCCCAGATCTTGAACCAGCCATCGCCAGCAGCCGAGTCGGAGAACATGTCGCCAACTTTTTTGACATAGACGGCGCAAGGACCCTTGTGGCCCTCGGCGATGGCCTCGCCGGGCTCGTCGCCATTGGGGTGCTCACGGAACTCAAAGGTCAGCTTGGCGCCACCCGGGGCCGGGCAGATGTAGTTGACAGCCTTGTTTCCATCGCGACCTGGACGAAGCAGACGTGTTAGTTGCCGAGTCTCTCAACGGGGGTGATATCTTGCACAAGAGAGAAACATACCGCAAGCCATGACATCCCCGGTGATGGGGTAGATGGGTCCGTTGGCGGTGGAGGCATCCTTGGGCTGACGAACACAGGTTCCGTCGCCCTGGTTCTCGCCGTCGACGAAGAGGTTGGTGAAGAGAGTGTGGGCGTTTGCAGCAGAGGCAAGGCCAAGAGCAGCAGCGAGGAACTTCATGGTGAATGGTGGACAGTAAAGTTGAAGCGAGTCAAGAGTTTTGAATATTCAGAAAAGCACCAGTGCTGTTGGGCCGCTTGGGCAGAAGAGGTGCTGGGTGTAAGTGTCGAAGAGAAGGTAGGTGTACAATGGTCCACGTGAATGAGTGACTGAACCTGTCAATGGTAAATGAATGAATGAATGAATGTGTAAAGGAACGTGGGAACAAAGCAACAGCAGCAACACCAGATGCTCGTCAAGACCGGATTGAGAGACTGGCAAAGAAGAAGAGAAGAGTAGATGGCGAGGAGGAGGAACAGTCGACGACAGGACAGGTAGTTATATCCAACTCCAGGTCGTCAACTTGTCAAGCCGTCGACGGGGCTCTTGTTCAAAACTCGAAACATGTGGCTGCCCATCCTTGGCCATCCTTGTCTATCCTTCCAATAACAAGCCCAAACCGTCTGCCCGTGCCTGGGCTTTGCAGATGCAGCCCGCCCGTCTGATCCCGGCCTCGCCATCCTAGCGCCGCGGGGGATGACTTTGCTCCTCTCCCTTCCATCCCATCGCATCGCATCGCATCCCAGCCCATCACAAGGCACCCTCGGTTTCTTGGCGTCGCCTTTCCGCAGCGGCTTGCTGCAGTCCTATCGGATGGGGCTTTTCTTCCCCCCTCTTGTCGTCGCCTGCTGCTCCTCTCCTTGTTCCGACGCAGGTATTTACATGGCGTTGCATGCAGCTTGCTGGGCGCCAAGGCTCAACTGCGCTCAGCTGCGGGCGGGTGGACGGGGGCCCAAGATGAAACGAAACAGCGGCGTCGGCCCTCTTTCGCCTCGCGACGAATAACGACGTTTGTCTGAGCGTCCGTGCGATGGTGCAACTCGCGGCTGCAGCTGGCAGGGGATGGGGATGGACGTGGCGGGTTTGATCCCAGTAGACGCCGGCAATCAACGTCTGACCAAAACTCTTCCTTCAACCAGTCCGTCCCCCTTTCATCCCAGCCATCTGGCACCGAATCCCTCAATTACCATGTCGCAGCAGCCGGAATCAGACCAGTGCGGGAAGACGGGGACCGCAAAAAACGCCAGCCAGGGCCGCCATGATCCAGATCCAGATCCACTCGCTTGCGCTGCTGCTGCTGCAATGGCCATGGTTCTTTCTTTGCCTGTCAGTGATGAGAGAAAGCCTCTCGGGGTTTGCATCAGTGCCAACCAACGAGTGCAGTATACATGGCTTCTCTGGTCTGTTTGACCTTGGTTTCCGAGCCGATGCAGGCTGCCAACGTCTCTTCGTATCGTCCCATCCATGTGCTCTCCATCTTTTCCAAGGGCTGCCGGGGACCCAATAGTTAAGGTAGAGAGTCCCGCTTCTCGGCTTCCATCTTCTCCACGGGAGAAACTGTCGATCGGCGTCAGGTACCCGCGACACACCAACGCCAACAAGAGAATCGGCAAACAAACAAGTCAACTGCTGCTGCTGGCTGTTGCAAAGGGCACTCGGAAACACCCCAAGCGAGGGCATCCCAGCCTGGCGGGTATTTGTGACACCGCCTCC
Source organism: Pseudonectria buxi (assembly GCA_003693545.1). Lineage (NCBI taxonomy): Eukaryota > Fungi > Ascomycota > Sordariomycetes > Hypocreales > Nectriaceae > Pseudonectria > Pseudonectria buxi. The sequence continues at coordinate 101,275 of QUZG01000026.1, forward strand.
TGCACCCCTTACCTCATGCCTCCCGGCTCCGACGCATGCGCATACCTACATGTCTGGCAATTCTCTCTCACCAAGTGCAATGCAGGTTGGGCGCACAGCAAGAGGGGGAAAAATGGATGGAAAAAGCACCCGACACATCACCCTCATGAAGCAAGCAAGCCAAAAGGGGGGGGGGGGGCGTGTCCCTTGAATTTGCCGCCGAAAAAAAGGGCTCACCATCTGAGATTTGGTGTTGCAGGAAGCGCCCTGGGCTTCAAAGAGGCGCCACGAGACCAGACCGGTCGGCCAGCCGGCCTGGCTCAGCCAGCTCAGCTTCAGCTCGTACTACTTCAATAACCAACCCTCACGTAGTTACAACTCCGTTCCAGCACAGCCAATCGATTCTCCAGCTCTTTACCATCTGGATGCGAGACTGGCAATCACGGGCAGTACGCACGTAGAATGCAGTCATGGACACTCGACATCCCGACTGCATGCATGGTTTGATCCTCCTCTCTTTTCGGGCATGAATGGAGTGGAGATTAAATCTGACGAACTGACTCTGCGAGACCAACATGATGTCTGCCAGCTCTCAACCACTTCGTCCCTTGCGTACGTAGCTTCTGTTGTTCCTGCATCTCGAGAGATGATGCTCCTTCATTACGCCTAATCCCCATCATCTGTGCAAGCTCCCCCCTTCCCACACCCCATTCCCCCTCGTTTCATACACATACATCCTTCGCTGCCATATGGTACAGTATGGTACACGTTTGTTCTTTTAACACGGTAAGGGTATCTTATTCGTTGATCTTGGCCAGGATCCTAAAGACTTGTTGTTAGCACATGCACTGCTGGCTACCATGAGACTGAGGACATGAACTTACTCGCTGTCACGGAACAGCTGGTACTCCTCCTCGCCGGCCTTGACGGGAGAGCCGCCGAACTGCAATCTGGTTAGCATTTGCCACTTCCATTTGAATCTTCTGGACAGCTTGCTGCGCCACCGGACAAGGCCACCAATTGTGAACCCGGTCCCGGCGTCCTAAGCTTCAATTCTTCAATCGTACCTGAGGAATCAGAACGCGGTCGCCAATGGTGACACCCATGGGCAGGCGGTTGCCCTTCTTGTCCAGAGCACCGGGGCCGACGGCCAGGACCTTGGCCTCGTTGAGCTTCTCGACGCTCGACTCGGGCAGGAAGATGCCGCTGGCAGTCTTGGTCTCGGCCTTGACGCGCTGAACCAGGACGCGGTCCAGGAGAGGAGCGAGGTTTCGGATGGATCGAATCGCGGTGGCCTATGTTGGAGACAGAATGCGTCAGTACGGTTGGGCTCTCTCTCTCTCTTTCTCTCGCGTTTGCTTCACGCTGGCCCTCATCAGCCATCGCCGGGCGCCCCCGTTCCCCCTTAACCGTCCAGTTGCCGCGACGCCGGTCAATTGGCCCGAGGTTAAGGATACGGCTGGCCCGGGAGACGGAGTATCCGCGGCATCAAGCAGGACCGACATCGGGAGTGCACTCACCATTGTGATTAGAGGACGTGGGCGTCAAGATAATACAAGTTGTTAATGAATTGCAAATGGGGGGGAGAAAGGAATCAAGAAAGGGGATGCGCAGTTGGAGCTTTGTTTATGTCAACGAGGTTTCAAGTCGAGGTGGACCTCTTTTCCAACAGCTTCCAGAAGAACGTCGGCAATTTTTTTCCCAAGCTCCTCGGCTCGGTATTTCCCCGGTTCCGATGCCCATGCTTACCATGGGTGATACCACGACGTTAGCGCATCCAACTTGCGGAGAATCGACACCAATCTACTTCCACTCGGAAACCATGTAAGATTCGAGTTGCACTGTAACCACATCCCTAGTATTACAGAGTACAGCATCCTTGTCCAACTGTAGGTTGTCACAAAACTACAGAGCACCCAGCTGCGCCAGCCTTTGCCTTTGTAGAAAGAGGCTCTGTTAAAATCAACGTCAGAGTTCGTTACTAGTCAGTCCGTTCCCTTTCGCTTCCAATTGCTATCCTAACATCTATCCGTGCGCTATTCAAGTACATAAGAATGCATCAAAAATGTCGCTCCAAGCATTCGCCTCGCTTCCTTGCCTAGCGGCGAACTGGTCTTCAGCCTCCGTCTCAAGCATCGAGTCTGTTCGTGTTTTTCGTGTTCAAATAACCCGTATACCTGTAACCCATGTTACCCCTTCCCAACCAGTGTATTATGACTTCTGAGGCGGCTGCTGCTGACTAGCCGGCGGCTCTAGAGTGTGTGTGTGGTCCTCTGCATGAACGACCTCGCCGTGATCAAGTTGCTGGCAAATGACAGTGTCGGCAACCCAAGGCTCCTTTAGAATCTCATCCATCCGGGCCCTGTTTTCCGTGTTGATTTCCAGCATGCGTCCGATGATGTGCCTGCTCTCTCTAGGAAGCAGTCGCAGGATACGCCAGGGGCCCCTGATTATCTCCTTCTTATCGCCGGTAGTTCCGGATCCCTGGGCAGATGAAGGTTGCGTCGCAGCAGGAGCTTGCGCACTCTTCTCCGTACTCTGCTCCTCACTCTTCCCCTCGCCCTCACTCTGTTGCGGCTGTTGGCTCTTTCCATTCCCTTCGTCCTCGGATAAGAAGTCTCGACCAGGCGTGGTTGAAAGATCGTTGGTGGATTTGGAGGGTGCAATGAGCTTCTTGGGGTCGTGTCCAGGGGTAGGCTCGGCCGCGAAGAGCTTGAATGAGTTGTCCGCCATACGCGGGACCTTCCATGGAAATCGTCGGAGAGTCATACAACAGAAGATGATTGCCAAAGACCAAATATCAACAGCCACGGCGTCATAGTCCTTTGAGTCGTAGACTTCTGGGGCAAGATACGGGTCGGATCCGACAATACCTAAGACCAAGGTTAGACACTGTCGTACTTTGTCCCGAGACAGGAATAATTCATACCTTTTGCTGGGACAGTCCCATTCTCAAACGGGTACTTGAAGACATGAGCACTGCCAAAATCGATGATCTTCATGATGCCGTTTTCGCTCACGACAACATTGTCAAGCTTCAGGTCGCGATGGGCCAACCCCACGCTGTGCAGATAAGTCACACCATTGAGAATCTGCAGAAAACAGCACGTTATCTCCTCGCGCGTCATCTTCCCAGTCATGACAATAGCAAAGAGATCAAATGGCGCGTATTCCATGACCTCGTACCATCGACCCTTCTCCTGCAGGATATCCAGCGTCTCGATGACATTGCCATGATGTAGCGTCGAGCCGACACAGAATTCAGCAGTGACTTTCTTGTTGTACTCCCGCTCCGTCTCGTAGGTATGCCTTGCACGGAACTCCTTGACTGCAAAGACTGTGCCGTCATCTTTTCGCTTCATGAGTCGCACAGAGCCACCAGCGCCCGTGCCCAGTACCTTGCCAAGTTTACCGTATCTCGAAGACAACCCATGATCGTCCCCGAATGGCAACTGTTGGGTCGAGCGAGTCGCGGGTGGGGTTCTTGTACCTGATACTGGTGGTGCCGGCGACGACTCTCTTTTTTTATTATGGTGATGACCTGATTTCCTGAAGAATCGCTTTAGATCCGACATTGACCCTTGGTGGCCATGGTGAAGAGTTCCGCCCGGACCGTCACTGGTATGACCAACATCGTCAGCACTAGCCTTTACGGTCCCAAAGATTCCCGAGGATCGTTTATCAGACAAGCTCGACTTGGAGCCGTGAGGGGAGCCATGCTTCTTCTTCTTCTTGGAGAAGATGAATCTGGGATCGATAGTGTGCTTGTTGGGATGCTGCAGCAGTGTGGGGCGACGGCCTTTGGCATATGGGTCATTGGCATCACCGCCAGGGGTTATGGGCTTGGAATAGAAGTTGGAAGCGGAGCTGCGAGAGGGGCTCGATTCTCTAGACCCAGGCACTGAGCCAGTCCCGACTTGAAACATGCCCCGCCGGTGTGCTCTATGTCGGTCATCGCCAGAGGATGATCTTCGGACAAGATGCTGATCTGAAGATGCTCGGTGAGGAAGTGGTCTCCTGTCTGGAAGAGGGGAGCGCCTTTCAGTAGAGGATGATGCTTGGGGCGTGATGGTGGGGGGCTCGTTGACTGTTGGGACGTTGGTACTGTCTTTGGACCTCCGATTTGCCCCGGCATGTTTCGATCCAGCGGGTGTGAGGGGAGGGGAGGCCAACGCGGAGAGACGAGGGCTAGATCCTGGTGATTGAAAGTTGGCAGACGTTGGCGTGGTCAGTCTCGTAGAGTGAGCGGAATCGTCTTCATTTGAAGGTACCTAGAGTGAGGTGATTAGCATTTGTTGGCCGAGTGCCCAGAATGATGGCTCGTGAGGGAAAGGCTCCCGAGTCGCAGGCATGCGTTATGTGGCCTACGTACCCGTGATGGCGGCAGCGAAAAGGCCTCGAACTGAGAGGTGTTCATGCGGAGCTCCTGGAGCGGGCGGCCGTGCAGTGATTTGGAGAGTGCCTTGAGTTGGTCGGCCGTAACCTCGGTAAATGGACTCGTGTCGTCTCGTTCGTAAGGGCTTGGGCTTGAGGTTTCGGCAGCGGCATCGTTATCGGTCTGGGGGTCAGAGACGTCGATCTCCTCGACGGCAGAAGCGAAGCGCACGCCGGGAGCTGCAGCTGAAGCATCGCCATTGCCGGGCTCTGCGACTTGGGCGGTGTCGGCAGGCTGAGGCTGGTCGTGGTCTTGGCGGCCGTCTAAATCATGAGAAGTTGCCATGTCAGCCATTGTGTTGGCAGCCAGTTGGATGCAGACTGCGCGATGCGTGGGGGAAGAAGAGGGAGGTAGCAAGGTCGATGACGATAAGCTCGCAGGCTGAGAGTGAGCGCAGCAAAGGTGGGGCAGCTTTGCGGGTGGTGGTGGCTATTGCGTAGGTCTTGGGTCTTGGGTCTTGGGTCTTGGGTTTGGGTTGTCCTAGGTATGGAGGTATTACGGAGCACTGCTGCCACTACAGCATCCGCACCCTCGGCAGGACCGGAATCACAGCTAGACTCACCAGAAGAGCCCTCGCGGATGGGAAGCTCGTCGCGAGACGAGGACGAGGGGGCGGCCATGACGGGCGAGCAGGCGGCTGAGATCGGGGAAAAGAATGGTGGGTTGGAAGAGTTGGAGAATCCAAGCCTGACGGCCATGGGCACGGTTGCGACGATGATAAAAGAAGTTGCCGTTGCCCGCCCATGGTGGGGCCTTCCTCCACCCGTGAGCGAGTCTTGTTTTCCCCATTGAGCCCATGCACCCAGAAAGTCCAACTAGTGGCAGCACGGCCCATCCCAGTCATGCTCAGTGCTCACTCATCTCATACTGACAGACAGCTAGATACGGCCAAACTCACTGACGTACATGTCGTGATGTCTCGGGCCGTCTCTAGGCTTTGCTGAGTTTTGCCGCGTTTTGCTCCAAGTGTGCAATTGATACTGCACAAGTACCTTGCCTGAGTTCCGTCTGCCTTCGGACGTGTACTTACACGAGCTTCAACTCCAAGGCTCTGGCACCTCACAATGGAAGCGAGGTACCGCGTGTTTAACGCACTGTGACCGGGGAGGTACGCGTAAGGCTCACCAGATGGACCCGGCCACATTCCACAAGACTACGGATACCTTTCTTGCCTTTCTCTGGGGTTTGAGAAGCCTTGCCGCATATGACTTGCGAGCGTATCCGAGGTCAACTACCCGTGCAAGCCGTTCAAGCACATCCGAAAGAATATGTTTACCCCTTGCATCCAGAGGCCTGTGAACACATCCGTGAGCCCGAGGTACCGAGACGCATGGCGATGACTCGACAGCACCAGATTGCGAGAAAACCTTCGTCGCCAACACAATCCGTCGGTCCAGCGCCACAAATTTCTCCCGGCTTGGCTGTACTTTTTCCCAACTAGCCGGGATCCGCCGTGACAGGTTCTTGTCATCTTGTGACTGGATGCTTCTTGCAGCTCCCAGCCCAGATCAGGCACTATTGGTAACTTAGGTACTTGCACATGAAGCATTGTTTGTTGCCAGGATTACCGACAACCGAAAAGCCAAACTGTACGGGTATTTGGTGAGACAACAGCTGCGTCACGGACACGTTCAGCTCTGGGCAACTGGGGTTGAACGGATACAACCACTGCATGCAAATGGTTAGTTACAACATCCCACCCAAGGCGACCTGAAGCAGAAATTTTCTGCTTTGCTACCCATGTTTGCTTTGTGCTGCTTTTCCTCGCCGGAGCATTAACCCTTGACATTGGCGGTGTTTCCGGCGATGCGGTAACAGATCCGGCCGGACTTCGCTTCCGAGTGCCCCACCACAAGGTCTGTCTACCAGACTGCTCTTACAACAACCACCTACCTTCAGTAAGTTACTACCTGGAGACTTTTCATCAAAAGGCTACTGGTGCCTATTTGTGTAGCTACGTTCTCTTACGACTCTCTTTTGCGAGCTCCCTCTCGAGATTTGAAACTTGACCAACTTGTAGGCAGGTTGGCAATCCTCCGCGCTGGGACAGGGACTGCAACCCCAGGCAACCGAAAGAAGAAAGGCCCTGAGCTCTTCAAACACTGAGCTGAGCTGTCAGTTAAGACAGGGTCCGGGTACTTGAACACTGGGTTTCAATCAATAGAAAACTCCCCGGCTACATCCAAGTAAGACATACTCCATACATAGGTACCCAAGGTAAGCCCAACATGATCAAGTGGATAAGCATTCGTCTGTTCCATGACCACTCAGTCGTGCCACATGGCTGTGATTACGGCCTAAGCCAAGTCGACGGCTTGGCCTTGATGTCTAGCACGTTTCTTGTCGATTGGGAAGTGTTCACAAAGACTAGATTTATCGGTCAGCTCCGTGACCTTGGCATATAATTCCACTATAGATTGCATGAGAGCTTCTTTCAGCACACTGACAGCTCATTTTCTCACAAGCTATCAACTACAAAGGTCTTACAAAAGTGCCCCGCTGCATTTTGATGTAATTTCGCGTTCGAGTATCAGGGATATAAGTTTGTTATTGCTGCTGCTCAAGCATGTGTAGGCGCCATGTTATGGCATGAGTGCAGGATTAGGCCGATGACCACGCAAGAGGATGGTTAAACGATGCCTCAATGACACGTAAGACAAGAAAAGAACCAAGGTGGTAATTCAACTCAGAAAAGAGTCCTTGAGTAGATAGTCGTACATAATCTCTCTAGATGATACAGTTCGAACGCATATGCTGTTGTACATATTCGATACCTGGCTGGTCGTGGGTTGCCAACCGTGCCAGTGGCTCCTTCAAGGAGCGTCAAGTCCAAATCGGCATCAAACACAATCGCTGCTTAGGCCACCACATTAATCCCTATAGACCTGGCCTGGTAGATGATGGACCGGCAGAGTCCTTCCAGGCTAAGTCCAGACAGTCGCAGCTCGCTCTGCTTAATCTTGGCAATCTCGTACACATGCTTCAGGCTGACGGTGCCGACCGTCTCGTGGCCGGGCTTCGTGGCACCCTTTCGCTTTCCCTTGCGGTTCAGCGGCGCCTCGGCCGCGTTGAGGAGGAGCCACGACGTTTGCGGCGTGCGGATATCGAAGTGGAACGAGCGATCGGGACGGACAACTACTCGGCATGGCGTGGGCGTTCCGACGGTGATGTGGGCAGTTCTCGCGTTGAATTCCTACATGTACGGTAAGCCAAAAGAACGACCTGGTGCTGGGTAAGAGCCGAATACGGCCCAGGCGAGAGGCGTACCTTGCAAAAGTCCATGGACTTGACACCTTTGCTACCCAGCGCAGGACCCACGGGAGGACTGGGACTGGCCTGGCCAGCTCCCACGATCAGCTTGACAATCTGGTCCAAACCTCCGGCGGCACGGCCCTTGGACATGTTGACGGTTGTGGTGGTGGATTCGGCAGGGCGTTTTGCGCGCTGGGAGTTCAATGTTGGCTGACGATGTTGCAAATTGAAGATTTCGAGAGAGCTGCGGTTACGATTTGCTTAGCGGCGCGTGATTGGCCTACGGCCGGGGTGGGGGCCTTTCCCCCCGATGAGGCGCCCCCACTTATCAAGGCCCGCCCGCCTTCAACTTCCATGCTTCGCATCTGGCAGAAAAAAAAACTTGGGAAGGCTGTTTTACTGCTGGACGATTTCACTCTCACTGCCACCTAGACTGTTTCTCTCCCCAAACAACCACAACTGCAACTCTTGGAGAACCAGCAGCAAGAATGCCTTCGACTCACGAGAAGCCAAAGCCGTGGGACACGGACGACATCGACAAGTGGAAGGTTGACAACTTTACGCCCAAGGACAATGCGGGAGGCACCTTTGCCGAAGAGTCGTCGTTTGCGACGCTCTTCCCCAAGTATCGCGAGGTCTACCTCAAGGAGGCCTGGCCTCTCATCACCCGCGCCCTCGAGAAGACTGGAATCGCCTGCACTCTCGATTTGGTCGAGGGTTCCATGACCGTCAAGACGACCCGGAAAACCTTTGACCCCGCCGCCATCCTCAACGCACGCGACCTCATCAAGCTGCTCGCTCGAAGCGTCCCCGCGCCCCAGGCGGTCAAGATCCTCGAAGACGGCGTCGCCTGCGACATTGTCAAGATCCGCAACATTGTGCGCAACAAGGAGCGTTTCGTCAAGCGACGCCAGCGAATCCTGGGCCCCAACGGTTCCACCTTGAAGGCTCTTGAGCTGCTCACACAAACATACATCCTCGTCCACGGCAACACGGTGTCGGCCATGGGCCCGTACAAGGGCTTGAAGGAGGTCCGGAGAGTCATCGAGGACTGCATGAACAACCTGCATCCCATCTATCACATCAAGGAGCTCATGATTAAGCGTGAGCTGGCCAAGGACCCGGATCTGGCCAACGAGAGCTGGGACCGTTTCCTCCCCAACTTTAAGAGGAAGACGCTGAGCCATCGCCGCGTCCCGCACAATGTTACCGACAAGGCCAAGAAGAACTACACGCCCTTCCCGCCCGCGCCGGAGAAGAGCAAGGTGGATATGCAGATCGAGAGTGGCGAGTACTTCCTCGGCAAGCAGGCCAAGGAGCGCGCGGCGCAGAACGAGCGCCAGGAGAAGCAGAAGCACCGCAAGGAGGAAAAGGCCAAGGAGAGGGAAGCAGAGTTTGTGCCTCCGCAAGAAGGGGAGCGGCCAAAGAAGAAGCGGAAGAAGGCATCAGAATAGGCGTGGCTGGCCGCAGGTGGTGCAAAGGGGGCGGTGATTCTCTACGGCAAATGGGATTCGTTGGTATTGGACCCGCGGACTCGACAGGTGCATGATACCCTGAAACTCATTGACTTAATGTTCATTCAATCTCCTCAAAACACCAGCTGTGCACCTTTGCCGCTCCGCGACGTCCGACTTTTTATGTACTACATGTTTTATGTCTTGTTTCTCTCGTGTATCAACTCATTCATAGCTTTGCCGAAGATTCATTTCCGTGCTCAAACTCAATGACCAGTTTTCCAAACTGCTTGCCTGCCTTCATATCATCAAAAAGACTATCAATCTCCGTAATGTTGTCCAGGCCCGTGACGGTCCGGCTGACGACGGGTCGGATCTTCTTCTCCTCTACAAAAGCAATCATATCCCGAAACTCTTTCCGCGAGCCCATGGTCGTGCCCTTGAGATCTACGTTTGCCAGCACCGCCGGCATTGTCCAGTCCATCTTGGGGCCAACAGTCATGCCGTATTGCACGACAACACCGCCCAGCTTGAGCAACCGAACGGTTCTGGACATGATGTCGCCTCCTGCGCCATCAATGACGGCATCCAGATATGGTCGATTGGCCGGCAGCATCTCCTTGAGCTCCTTGTCCCACGCTTCGTGCTTGTAGTTGACGCCGCCCCGGGCACCCATGGCCTGGGCGCGCTCAATCTTGCCCTCATCGCCCGAGGTCACAAAGACGTTGCAGCCAAACTCGACGGCAAACTGTAGCACTTGCAGTGCGACACCGCCGCCAATGCCCGTGACGAGGATGTTGCGGCCCGGTGCGGCGGCGCCGCTCTTGGTGACGAGGGCGCGCCAGCCGGTAAGGCCTACGAGCGGGAGCGCGGCGCCCTCGGCTGGAGAAAGATGGGCCGGAGCGGGTTCGACCTCGTCCTCGTGTACCACGATGAAGTCTTGCGCGGTGCCCACGGGGGTGAGCTTTGAGCCGCCGGTGACGCTGAAACGTCGGCCGTCCTCGGGGCCGGCTGGGTCCGAGTCCCAGCCCCGCATGGGAGTCAGGACAACGGGGCGGTTGAGGAGACTTTGGCGAGTGACGGCGTCCCCGACGGCTACGACGGTGCCGTAGCCGTCGGCTAGCAGTGGGTTGGTGAAGGAGATGGCAGGGTAGAGATGCTGGCGGATAAAGAGGTCACGGTGGTTGAGGGCAGCTGCGGAAAGGCGCACCAGGACCTCATTGGGGCCAGGCGATGGTTTCGCCACTTGTTTGATTTGGACTCTATATAGTCTACTTGTTAGCCTCTTCTGTTCTCGCTACTCAAGCATGGTAGATATATATTCCCTTGTTGGAGATGCATCAAACATAGGAGGGTCTTACTTACGGATAGTAGACGTTGCCAGGCTTGCCGCCCTCTACTGGTTTGAGCGTGAGAATCCGAGACATCGTCATTTGGTAAGGGTGTAACGTTAAACTTGAGTTTCCTTTGGAGTTGCGCATTTGGAGAGTTCGTAATCGGACTCCGTAGTAGAGATCATCGTTTATACATGCTCACATGACGGCATTATACCGACTCCAACAGCCCCGCATTGGCGGGTACTGATGAGCCGCGGCTGAGCCAATGCTTGCCGACAACGATTGAAGACATGCTTGGATCTGTTTTTTCAATAAGAAGAAATATAGAAATGAAGTAGCAATACCATTCCTGTACTGATCTATACCTTGTGAAGCCGTGATGGTCATGCCTAAGAAACCCATATACAATGTGGCGACAACTTACCCTGCAGCTGGGCGAACCAACAGACTGAGCAGTTGGAACGCACTCATGAACATGAGAGAAATAAGCAAGAGGGAAGTTTTGACATGGCACGCATGGCCGAAACTTTCTATATAGCTAATTACCGAGGAACACCTATTGATAGAGTGTGCATTACCAGGCGCTGTGGACGGAGTTGATACTAATGAGTTGAGTCTGAGAACTATTTTTACCGAGCAATGTGAAGTCTGTTAAAATCGAACTAATGTTCCTATTGCATCGCTATGAGAAAGGACCATTATGCTGAAAGCGAAGTAGAATCAAAGACCCTTCAGTCTATCCACAAGGTGTATTGGCCAAGACCAGCAAGTTTGTTTCGTAGCCAAAGTCCCGGTGTGGGATGGCATCAACTTGCGCTCTTCTGACGCTAACGAGCGGGTATACCCGACACAGTGGCTCATAACTGATAAATCTTGCGCGTGATTCATCCTCCTCGAACAACATACATAGCCGACGCCTCAGTTGAAATATCTTCACTCCATTTTACTCCGTCAAAGGGGCGATTGACTCTTCACTAGTTGTCAACACCGTCTTCGAGATGGCAGCACTGCTATCGGGCGCCGCTTTCGGTGCCGCCACAGTTGCCGCAGGCGTCACGCATCCATCCGTCATTGTATCCCAACTCAAGTTTGAGAATTGGCACATGCTACAGGTCTTTCTGGGAGCTACTGTCACCAGCGCGTAGGTCATCCGTGTCGTGTTCTCTGTGCCAGCCCACCTGACTTTTTCTATAGCGCTGCTTACCACGTTGCTGAACGTTTCGGTTACGTGAGCCTCAAGCCCCGGAGCTCATCCCCCGTCGGGCTGTTCGCCCAGTATGATGGGAACATTATTGGTGGCCTGCTGCTCGGGACGGGTATGGCTCTCTCCGGATCATGCCCGGGAACTGTCCTTGCTCAAGCAGGCGTGGGATTGCAGTCAGGCTTCCAGACCCTGGGCGGTGCCGTTGTGGGAGGTGTTATGTGGACGGGGCTCTTCTCCAAGCTCGTCAAGTCGCGCAAGGAGCGGCTCCGCATCCAGCCTGAGACGTCGACGCTGGATGAGAAGCTCGGCCTACCAAAGGGCTTGACCCTTGCCGGCTTCAAGGCTGCCTGCCTGTCCGTCGTGGCTGGGACGGTCTACCTCGGGAGAGCACACCCTACGGGATGGGGCATCTGGGCTGCCGGGGGTGGCCTCCTCATAGGACTCACCCAACTCTTTTCGCTCCTGGTCCGCCGATCCATGCTTGGAGTTTCTGGTAGCTACGAGGAGGCGGGCAACTACTTTTGGTGGCTTACCGAGGGAGCGGATACCAAGAAGAAGCCCAGTGGATACCAGAACATGCTGTTCGCAACTGGCGTCGCAGCGGGAGCGTGGGCTTTCTCAACCTTTGTGCCGTCGTTTGCTGTCAAGGCCGCGAGAGCAATCATACCGGCGCGATGGGCTACGATTGGAGGCTTGTTGATGGTGCTGGGCTCGAGACTGGCAGGCGGATGCACGTCTGGACACGGAATAAGTGGGCTCTCATTGCTCTCAACGTCGAGCCTTGTTACCATCACGTCTACCTTTGTCGGAGGCTGGCTGGCTGCGCCTCTCGTACACTAAGGTTGCTTGTCACATACCTAACCAAGACGCACAGTACCCCGACTCAAACACCACAGCCTTTCTTAGCCGTAACCTCAATCTCAATCTTCATCTCCTCCTTCATCAACCCCGCCTGTATCATCGTCGCCGCAGGACGTACATCTCCCAACCACTTTTGCAACACGGGCCACGTCTTGGGAAAGTCGTCGCGGTTGGGCAGGATATACTTGACGCGGACAACATCGGCCATGCAAGAGCCGGCCTCTGCGAGCGCGTCGGCAATGGTGGCCAATGTTTGATCGGCCTGCTCGGCGACGTCGGAGGAGATGGCGCGCGTCTTGGGATGGTAGCTGTGGCAGAGTTGGCAATGGGCAGAGCAACGGACCAGGCCTGGCAAGATTTACCCAGTTGTCCCACTGACGAATATCCAGTCGCCGGTGACGACTGCGCGGGAATAGCCAATCTGGTCCTCAAAGGGCGAGCCGGAGCTGATGTTTTGGCGAGACATGGTGATTGCAATTTTCGGAGTATATGCAAGAAGCTGCATGTGATGGTAAATGTCAATGAGAAGCAAAGCACGGTTGCTGACTTGTGGAAAACCCTGGGATTAATAGTGTCTGTATGACTCACTTGTTGGGCTTGACGCCTGGAGTTGTCTTTACCTCGTATCATGTCAAACTAAGCAAGGTACGCATCACGGCTACAGTGCATTATGCTGTTTCGGGCGGAAGATATGGAGCTACCAACCAGCGGGCAGCTGTCCGTCTATTCAAACAATTCCTACAAGTATCATGTATATGGCGATATCTCGTTGAGCCTCCGCATACTTGTACACGCTATCTTACACGCTCCAAACGTACATGACCTCTTCTAGCTCGTCAGCTCTTTGACCAGGTTGGCCAACTCCTTCTTGTCAACGTCCTTGCCCTGCAAAGCGCCAGACAGACGCTTCATCACATCTCCCAAGATGGCCTTGCCGGCGATGCCAGCGCTCTTGGACGCCTCAATGGCCTCCTCGATGAGTGCCTTGAGCTCCGCCTGGCCCATGGTCTGCACGCCGCTGTTGGCGACGTACTCGTCCATGACCTTGATCTGCTCCTCCTCCTTTTGGACCAGATCCTCTCGGTTGGCGGCCTTGGCGTCGGCGACGGCGTCGGCAGCTCCCTTCTGGATCTTGCGGATCAGGGCGACGAGTTGTACGTCGGTTCGGATAGGCGACGCCGTCTTGGAGGCATTGAGGTTGGCAGACATGATGGCGCGCAGGACAGCCAGGCGAGGGGCGTCCTTGGCGCGCATGGCCGTCTTGAGGTCGGCCTTGAGCTTCGACAGCAGCGGTGGGGGAGCATCGGCAGCTTCGGCTGAGTAGAGGCGGCAGATGGGAATCTGTCTCATGGGGGCGCGCATGGCTACGCGGGGTCGTAGGGCCCGGAGGAGCTGGACGGAGGGCGTAAACGACATTTTGATAGGAGTCGGCGATACGCTCTAGGTTTTCGACAATGAATTGTGCAGAGCGAGGATCTGGCGAGTGGTTGCTAAGCTATGTCGTCGTTGTTGTTGTTCTTGCTAGAAATGGTTGATCGGCCTGAAGCTTGGAGCTCAAAATTTCCCTTTGGCGACAATGCCGGTACGTACTGGGTGGGTGGGCGGCTGTGACTTTATGGGCTGTTGCGGGCCAGTCAGGGGGGGGGGGGGCAGGCTCTGGACTTTGGTTGCGATTGACATACGGAGTAGTCTAGACATGAACTCGGTATATAATAGCTGGTATTACGGGTCAAAGGCTCATCTTGGACGAGCCAGTCTGTCTTGTACGGCAGTAATTGCATTGTGTCGAGCCATTCAATTGAGGGAAGCGTCTTCTGCAACGAGTGCCGTCTAGGTACTTTAGTAATTCTGCTCCATCACCAGTAAAAGCTCTTGGGGCCGGTAGCATCTAGGTATCCATCTGGTGCACCATATATTCTATTATGCCATACAAATGCAGTAGAAGGTTGCAGGTCCTCTGCCAGTAGTCTTGCCTGCCTGCTTTGTCCGGGCGGTGGGCAGCTAAACCTTAATTTCACCTCTCTCTCCGTCCTTGCTCTCTACCTCATCTCCTACATCTTCAGCCTCAGGCCCGTTCTCGAATATATACCGCTTCGCTTTGTCCGCCTTGGAACATCGTTTGGCATCGCCGCACGGATCGTCCTGCACGTCCGGACAAGTAAGTGTCCATCACCGACGAGGCTTTCGACCAATGCAGACGTAACTGTTGTTGCGCCGTTAGCCACCTCGATATGCCAGGAACCTCTCTACTACCCTCTCTATACTTACATTGGGAAGTATGCCTGCGGTCCATCCAAGTCAGCTGCGCTTCTGCGTTGTTCATCAATAGAGATGGGTGGCAGCAGTTCTCACCTTGAAGGCTGGGTTGCCAGCTTCGCTCCGCGCTTGCGCCACCAATAAATGGAAGTCGTTCAACGACATACTGCTATCGATTGTCAATTAACACTTCCTAGCCTAGTTCACAGCCGCTGCCAGCGTACCCTTGAAACTGTGTTGTGGGATATAATGCTAGCGAATACAGCAGGTCATAGACGTTCTGCGCGTTGGCTAAGCCAATTCCGTGGTCTCGAGCATCTGCAAACACAACAGTCAGGGTCGTCTTTACGCGAGCGAAGCACCAAATATCTAATACCGTTGGACCAGCCACACATAGGCAGAGTCAGAAGTCTGGATTCGATTTCAGTGAAACCGGCGCTCCTCATCCACTGAGCCAGCTGGAGTGGTGCTCGAGGGTCTTTGTACGGCTGCGCACTATCCAAGTAGTGCCTCGACCATCTCGACAAAGCATGATCTGCGACCATTAGCGATGGAATAGTCCCTCCGGAGCACTCAAAGACTTACCACTGGTCAAAGTTCCGTTATCCGATTGCGCGTTGAAATAGATCTCAACCATCTGACACCATCCTCCCGGCCGCAGGACTCGAAATATATCCCGAATATAGCTTCGCCATCGGTTCGCATGGATTCCACCAGCCATCATCTGGCTATGGACAAGATCGAAGTGGTTGGATCGAAACGTAAACCTGGAAGGAAGCCGTCGTATTAGTATCCAATTCTGCATTCAGCTGGCGGAAGCCTCACCTCCCATTCAGATCGTCCACCTGCACCTCGAGATTTGGGGGAGGATCCTCCGGGATCATGTGCGGACTTACATCTATCCCCAACACCTAAGCTCATAATGGTCAGTCAACGTTCTCTGAACGACAAGAGAACGTAAAAGTGTTTTCGTTCTTGAGGGGTGTACGTGGAAGTGATGCCCCACCGGCAGGCTTGCGCAGCAGCAGAGTTACAAATCCGGGAGGCTATGCCCCTGAGCTGAGAGCTCGAGTGCCCCCATCACCACAAGAGGCCAAAGGCAAGTATAGTTTGAGGTACTGCCCGCTCCGATGACTCATCGCGACGATTCAATCAAGACACAGACGGGGGATCCCTACCTCAGAGTCGGGATACTGCTCAGCAACCTCTACTGCCCAATCTCCTGGCCCGCAGCCACAGTCGAGTATCCTCCGGGGAGATCTAATCGGAGGAAAGATGAGCCTGCCGTCGAAGAGTCTACCGAGGACGCCGTGCATGATTTCGAGGCGTGCGATCTCGTCCTGATGAAGAAACCGTCAGTCGAGCTTCGTCTCTATTCGTCATGGGCTATTCTAACCTCGTCGATCGGTGCAAAGTATGTCCCATTCGTCAAGGCGTACTGCTGGTAGATACGACCGTGGTAGTCAAAGGTTTCGGTAAGACTCTCGTCCAGGGGAGCCGTTCCATCCCTTCCAAGGCAGTTAGCGACAGTGTCTGCGTTGGCCGAGCATTCCTCTTACTCCGCATCCATCATGTTCGAATAAAACTCTTAGGTTTCGCACACTAGGGAAGAATTCTTGAACAGAACTGTTCACCTGGAGGCCATTCATGAGCAAATATCAGTCCGGATAGCTTCTTGCTAAGCGCGATTTAGGTCGTTATAGGATCTTGAAAAATCATGTGGCACACAGAGCTTAGGCTTGCTCTACCATACGAGAAACACCTTGTCACAGGGACGTGGGCCTCTAAGCCCTATCTGGGCTTGAGAAGACTCCGCACATGGTAAATGGTGGCTAGGATCTTGACTTACAACGATATTTGGTGTGGATGAATCGACCTGGAGCGGTAGAGGTCACTGGACAGTGCCTCTGATTTCTCAAGTTATATCGTCGCCCCAGAATCCTGGTACCGCACCTATCCGTCGAAGTCAATCTAGCGAGCCAAATCCAGAAGCAGGACCAGATTAAGGATCGAGATCTGCACAAGAGAGGAGCCATACGACCAAGCCGAGTCATAGACAACTTCTGTCAGGGGCTGTTGCGGTAGGCCCGCTAGTCCTGGCTCATGCTGGTTCTGGGAAGGGCGCAGGGTCTGACTACTTATTCTGAGACTCTCTTGCTAGGCTCAGCCGCCCAGGTTGATGTCATATTCCACTGGTGTTCACGGGCCGTGCTTGAGGCTGGACGGCCACCCATGAGCCCAAACACAGCGTCTCCTACCCTGACACATTCTTACTTGGTTGATACGTCCTGTACGCTTGGACGATACTAATGCTGGTTCCACCCGGAGTGGAGGGGTTGGCGTGCCGTCAGTCGAGACGTGGTTGCGACCAATTGCCTACATATGCAACCACTGGGTTCTAGGATCTTGTTCCCGTACCCTCTCTCTTCTTTGGAACCAACTCCAGACGAAATGTGATCAGCAAAGCTCATCCTCCTGACTCCGTGTCGGCCTACTATTTGGAGAGCCTTGGGAAACTCCAGGTATTGTCACCACGACCTACCTACAAAGGCCAAGAGGATGAATGGCATAACAGGGGCCTTTTCCTGCTCAAAGATTATCACCCCGCAGTCGCGGTTGGAGTAAGACCCCTCATGAAGGATGATGAGATGACACGGCAGGCGGAGGGGTTTAACCCACTGAATGGTGCTTGATGACGTTTTGCAGGTGACGGAACGGGTCCCCTTTGCTGCCGCCTAGTAACAACTGGTGCTCCTCGAGCAAAAACAGTATTGGTACCGAGGACGCGGACTTGGGATCCGGGCAAGAAGTGGGCTAAAGGCGCCGGGTTATCCAGGAGACTGGTCCTGGCTGACCAAACGAGCAAGGGGTCACTCGGTCCTGTGCTACATGAGATGTACATATCTTCCGGCATATCCTGGAGCTGCCCTCTACGGACCAGGGACCCTTGGAACTTGAACAAAGCAGACGATGAGTATGATTCGGCAAAGGGCATACTACCAACAACGGCCAAAGGTGTCAGAAGAAGTCAGGGTATGGAGCCGATCCACATGTTGGAAATCCCGCGGGCCTTCTGGATGAGGCCCAGGGCTCAGGACGCGAGATTTGACGACACTACCAGCTACAAACATGGTGTCCTCACCGCCTTCTGTGCCCACCTCGCAAGTCCGACGATGGTACCGTTGGCGAGGGGGCGGCACATTGTGTACGCACCAGTCAGAGACAAGAGGAAGGCTTTTGGTGGTAGGGGGCTGGGGACGGGACTCAGGATGACCATGGCAGCGTTGGAACGAGTCGCCAAGATGGGTTGCATCGGATATGCGGCCCTTCGTAACTGGTATGCCTCCGTCTACGCGCGCAGTGTTACTACTTGGGGTTCGGAACATGTCTAACAAGCAGATCTACGTCGCCGCCGCTGTTGCCGCCTCAACAACTCACGTCATGCAGCTTGGACTACAGCCTTGACTATCTGGGCTCGTGTCGAGCTCCAAGTCTGGTTGTCTCGCTGGCAAATGGCTTTCCTGGGAAGAAGTCGAGAGTTGGCTCGATAATAATATGACATGTTACCGTCGCTTCTGCCCGCCCGTCCCTCCTGGGACCAAGGAAGCCTGATAGCTAACTACCTACATAGTACCTACGTACATATGTACAGTACCCAGTACCAGGACTCTGGCACCATGAGAGACTAGCGTTGTCGGTGGATGTGTTTCCACTCCAGCCCCATACGCTTACTTTTCAGATCAGGCCAGGACATACATACTCCAGTGCATTGCATGCATGTACTCATTCGCAATCCATGGATCCCAAGTACCAGGCTACGCGAAACGAAGCGAGCTCAGCAAGGCTCTGCTCCCTATCTACCCTGTTTCTGGTGATGCCTTACGGAGTCTACATCCGGCACTGACCAAGGAGGGCGTCAGACATGTCTCGACGTTGGCAAGCCAAGACAGGACAAGGACAGGACGCCCAATACTGAAATTAGGAAGATGGACCCATCTTGTCCTCTCCTCTTGTTCTTGTTTGCTTGGGAGGCAAGGTAAGCAAGGGAAGCCACCCACACAAACGATTACCAAATAAGATTGCATGGCATGATCCCACACTTCCGTCGTATTTCTCACCTTTGAAGAGTTGACAACGACGGCCCCCACATGCCCCCTGGTGTGTACGGCCGCTACGGGCCGCTATAATGGAGTCTTCTGTGGGGAAGACGAGACGAGCACCAAGTCGAGGACAAGGGCAGGCTTGGTACGGATGAAGGATTGTCACAAAGCAGAGTCGCTCAGCCTGCCCTTGAGGCCCGTGGTTGACGCAGCCCGCCCAGCTCGGCTTGAGCTACGCAGACACCAGACCAGCCGCGCCGGCCTCGAGAAATCATTTGCAAGTCCTTGCTGCTACGAATGCGTGCCACGCACCGAGTGCTCCGTACACAGTACCTCGTTGGAGCGGCAAAGGATGCCCCAACAAGTACATGGCGCTGGTGGCACCTGGACAGGGGAGCCTGGCCCGAGCCATCGTTTGCCGACCCAAGCTCTCGGGTTTGGGACCAGAGAGTCGGGAAGCGGTGGTGGGCTGTGCTGAAACAAGATACACACTAAGTTATGATGCACACTCGCGAGAGACATGGCTGCCGGTGAGGTGAACCAACTAACTCCCTCGGGCCATGGCATCATGCGAGGTGCTAGGAAGCCCGCAAGGCATGATTCAACTAGGGAAGAAAGAAGAAAGGAACAAAGGCACCGTCAATCCGCTTCAGCCCATACTATGTATCTCTCTCGCTCCCTTGGAATATGCCGTCATTTTCTACGCCCCGCCCGCATGCCATCCCAACAAAATAAGACGAAGCATCCCAGTACAAAGAAAACAACAGCAGAAAAACACTCGAGGCACCATCATACAGCATGACAAATCAGCACGATTGGCCTTGGGTCGCCTCTGCCCATCCTTGGATGCGTTGTCACTTCCCGCAAGCTCCGAGAGACGGGACGGCTCACATAAATGCTGATGCGCTAGCTAACAAGTATGGCCCTTCGTGCAGTAGTCTGCCAGAAGAGTAGACACAGATATCCTACAGCCCCGAGGGCTTGCAGCAGTTCGGTTGACACCACCCCGCCTTGGTCCGTTCCCACGGGACACCATCATGTCGTGTCATGGAGGCAGACGACCATGGATTGGCCCTGCAACGTGACCGACGTACGGCATGACCGCTAAGGAACAAGTGAGAAGCGACCTTGGCCACTTGCGGCAAGAGCACATTGTGGCTAACACCACGTAAAGACGGGATTCTTGGTCTTGACCGTCTCCAGCCGCTCTACAATCATCTTGCGCTGGTTGCCCATCTGGCCCTCGGCGGCGGCGTAGCCAAGATCGCCCTCGAGATCGTCGTCGTGCCAATCATGCACGTCTCCGTGCATCTGCGGTCCCGACGTGTTGCTGTTCCGTCGCCCGGCACCCGTGGCGAACGAGTAGCGTCGCTGGTGATGTTGCTGCTTCTGCTGCTGTCGAGCTGGCTCATACATGTTGAGCGAACGCGCGGGACGCGTTGAGGATTGCGTAGTCGAGTCATTGTCGCCTTGCCGTTTTGATTTACTCGATGCACTGAGATCTGGCTCGTCGGGAGAGTGAGCTTCTTCACCTGTAGGGGTAGAGATTTCGAATCGACCTGGATGCGGCATGTCGGCCGGGGGGCTGGTGAAGCCAAGAAGGTCCTCGACGGGAACATTGGAAGGAGGCGCTGAGCTGGCAATGTCCGCCTCGTCCATGGACTGTCGAACGAAAGGGTTACGGCGCAACTCGGAGGACGTGGCTCGCATCGGAACGGCCACGGGGATGTCAACGAGGTCGTCCCAGACACAGACCTTTGCTCGGCGCGTGAGCTCCAGGGGGCCATGATCAGGCGTCTTGAGTGTCTCGACGACATTCCAAGCTTGGCCTTTCATGACTGCCATCTGCTTGGCAAACATGCGTTCCTGAAAATCCTCGTCCACTTGGAAAACGCGTTTCAGCGCAAGAGTCGTCTGGCTCCACCACGCAGTAGATGTTAGCAGCGGCAGGAAATGATCTCGTGTCTTTTGCGAGAAGGGTCTGCCAATAAGATCTACAGGCAAAAAGAGCCATCCAAATGGGAAACTAGAGTCCAGGGTCAGCATAGAGTCAGCGCCATGAGATTGTACGTGGAAGCTACCTTCTCCAGGCGTCTGGATGTTTCCAGGGCCA
Organism: Pseudonectria buxi; assembly: GCA_003693545.1. Lineage (NCBI taxonomy): Eukaryota > Fungi > Ascomycota > Sordariomycetes > Hypocreales > Nectriaceae > Pseudonectria > Pseudonectria buxi. Next base: position 122,266 of record QUZG01000026.1, read on the forward strand.
CGAAAGCGAGTTGTCAATGGCACCGAGTGACATTTGAGGCTCATCTCCAGCGACTCGGTAGCTGCTCGAGGCTTCCATCGGCCTCTGCTTCTTGTAGGGGTATGACGCCCGTGCCGCTTGCGCAGGCTGTTTCGTGAGGTCTACAGGTCGAGGACCCTCTTCCTCTGACCCGGACTTCATGTTCATCTGGATGGGATCCGAAACGATGGAGACCTTGCCCACCTCCCAGTCAACCTTGACCATCCAGTTGTCAAGTCCACGGTCGGTATTCCTCATGATGTAATCGAGAATCACCAGCTTCTCGAGCTCTTCCCGGAAAGACTCCTTCAATGTCTCGGTCCAAACGAAGTTATCGGGACCTAGCGGCCGCACCCCTTCAGCGCCTTGCTCCTCGTCGCTATTATAGCCGTCATTGGGCGTCCCGGAGCTAGAAGGACGACAACTGTCGGCCCATCGTCGCCGCTTCTTACGTTGCCCATCATTGGCACGGAAGCCCGACCAGTACTGATCGGGCCAGGGGTTTTCGCGTAGGAAAACGTTGGCATCTTTGAAGCCCTTGAGGAAGACCTGGAAACTCCCCGGTTTCGCAGGCAGGGGCTTCTTCTTGCGGTTGAACTTGCGGCGGTCCCAGAATGGATAATGGAAAGATTTGGAGGAGAGCCAGACAACATCAGTGTACGGTACCAGATGCGTCCGGAGTTGGCAATCGAGGACATAGGCAGCAGCTTCGCTGACGTATGAAAGATTGGGGATGAGGCTTGGGAGGGGTCAGTGCGGCTGCAGACAGAGAGGAGACGGGTCGCAACATACCAGGCTCGCCCAAAACAACAAGGAAATAGATTTCGGTGAATCCACTTGTTCCACTTGGGGTTACCAGCTGCGTAGGGCTCCTCGTCCTTGGGCTTGAAGACCCCGACGATCTTGCCGTCTGGATTTCGAGCAAAGTAACTGCCGGAGCTGCCTTGCGAGATCATGCTAGGGTGTATTTCTTGCCGAATGGCGGATCGGACAGTCTCGACAATGACATCGAACTCGGCTCTTGTCATGACGCCTTCCTGGGGGGCGGCAACACTCTCGGCGGTAAGGGGTCGGATACCCTCGGGCGGCTGAAAGACGGAGTAGTGAATCTCGAGACGCTCCTCCTCGCCGGGTTGGTTTTTGCCCCGGCCGCGCTTGAATCGCGAAGCAATTTCGTCGGCCCATCGTTCGAGACGCGCGTTGATGGCTTTGATGTCAACTCCGGCGTTGCTGCTTCCGCGCTGATGGAATTTGGGGCGGGAGGAGGCGAGGGTTTTGGGGCTGGCCATGCCCGAACGGTGGCGTGGCTGCGAAATGGGAGCATAGCGCGGGGCGGAGGCCGGTTGGAGGGACGCGTAAGACTGGGTGAGGACGTCGTCGTCGGAATCATCGCTGTGTTCGTCTGCCTGGGCGAGGCGTTCGTAGCCCGTCTTGGCGGGACGGGGGGCCATGGTGACGGCGCGCGATGGATTAAGATGGGTTTAGGCGGGTGTATCAGAGAGTCTGCGATTCCATCACTTTATGAGGCCGAGGTCGGGGTTGTGATGAGGGAGATTCTGGCGGTTGATGGGGTTGTCGTGGTATGCTTCAACTCGAGGAGCAGAGTAAGCAAGGAGGTAGGTTGGGTACGATGATGAGCGGCGACGCAAGGGAACAGGTAGTTCCGGTGGAAGTGAAGAAAGAAACCAAAGGAATTTGCACGCCGAGAGAAGGATGAAAGGAGAGCAGAGACGCCAAAAAGAGTGAAGTGTCAAGTTGCAGCAAAAGGTGCCGATACGCTGAATGGGTTGTTGTCGTCAACCTTGAAAGCTGGCACATGCTATTGCGCATGCTGTCATGGAGGCCAGGGGGACTGACTAAGCGGCGTGTCGCTTATCGATAGCGTTATCCGGCCCGCAACGGTCTCAAGCAATGAGAGCCAGAGCCAGAGCCAGAGCCAGAGCCAGAGTTGAGTCGCCTACTCCATCCTCCATCCATTCTTCAACGTTTGACATCTACCTATCTACAGGCTCTCTTCACACACAATGGATGGAATAACGCTTGCACCCACATAACAGAACTCAATGCAGAGGGTTGAAAAGCAAGTGGCTCGGCTGGAGAACTGGCTGGTGGGCAGTCGGGTAGGTATCTACTCCATTATCCATGATGGAGCCATCCAGAACTCTGGCTTGCGCTTAACCTCACAAATTCCACCAAACAGTTCTGTGGTGGATTGACGGAGAATCCAAAGGGTTGATGCTAGACCAGCTTGGGCCTTTGGTCCGGTTCTTTGCTGAATTCCGTCACCAGAGTGGCAAAGTCTAATGGCAAGACACCCAGTGCTATCCTACGAGCCAAGAGACTCTGGCATCCACAATCGCGCATCTCACTCGCAACTCCATACCAGAGCTCTACAGGCACCGCCTCGTGGCGTTTCAACTTCTTGGGTCGAGTGGCTCATCGCCAGGCTGCTTCATCATGGCTCGCTCTCCATCTTGAGCACAGAGTTCTCTCAGATCAGCTCTGCTCGACAGATACGCGGCTTCCAGGATACTACTTCCGACTGCTTTGCCTGGCACAACCAACAGTGCGCCGTCGATCTATTGCTTCCCCGGACCAAGGCCAAGGCACCAAGGCAGCAAGACTAGGCCACCTAGGCAGTGTCTCAAACAAACGGCTCTGTCAATCCTCCAGCTCCCCCGCTTCCATCAGCCACACGGCTGCCATGCCGTGGCACGGCTCACCAAGGTTCAGGCCGGCGTGTGGATAGTCACACGCGACATGCCTTGCCTCAGGGGACTCAGAGACTAGACTAGGCTGCTCAGCCGGGAAGGGGGAAAGGAAAAGGGAAAGATGGAACGTTGCCGTCAGATACAATTGTACAAAAGGACGAGGTTCTGCCCATCCACAATAACGTCAATGGTTAACCTCGACCCGTCATTGTACCACGTCCAGTTAGTTGCTTGAGGTGCACCGCCCTACTACAGCCCTCCATAACAATTATTACTTATACACTGTTCAACCGCTTGCTGTGTTGGTTCTGTCATCGACCTCGTCCTTGTCGCTGCTGCCGTGAATCGATCAAAGACCATGGCAACAATGTCGACGCACACAGCGGGAACTCCAACCGTTGCCGCAGCCGCTCCCCTCGGTCTGATGTCAACAATTGACCACGATGCTATGCGCGGCCGCAAGAGAGATCGCAGCATGACGCGCATCGTCGCCGCCCGCTACGCTGCTACTGACGAGTGCAGCACACTCCGCGGTCGCTCACGTCGCCGTGCCACTTCGCCGCTCAGATACGTCGCATCCCGTCCAGCATCTCCGGGGATGCTCTCTCCTGGAGTTCCATCCCCCACCCGGCGGCGGCTACTCCACACACGTCTCCAGCGCGAGCACTGCCCGTCACGCATGGCATCTCCCGCAGATCATCACCCGCAGCACCTGGAGGAAGCACTGCGGCGCCGCCGCCAGCGAACCCGGACTCGGACCCGAAGCCGGAGCCGGAGCAACGGCCCTGGGGCCCGGCTGGAGGCGGATCTGGAGAATCCTCGATCGGCTGAGCTGGTCATGTCTGGCTTGCGGCACGAGGTGCTTGCGGTATCAGTACCAGACCAAAGTGGCGAGGGCAAACGGACCGAATGACATTTACAAGAGGCTGGCTCTCTGGGGCAAGGACGAAGAAAGATGGTGACGTGAGTTGGGAATTTGGAAGCATCATCACTTGGTCTCTGGGTTGTATTACGTATTGCATGTTTTTGATGTATACCTAACGGGCGTTTGTCAAAGACGGAGAGAGATAATGGGCAACAGGTAGCGGATTGATTGTCTATAGGGAGCAGGCTCCAGTATGTTAACAATGTCTTGTTCAATGAGTTGTGAGTTCAATCGCGGTGATGAATCGGCTAGTTCAAGGCTTGCACAAGTAGAAGCGTGCCATTGCAGTCACCAATTTGCATCAACCACCGCCATCCAGCAGGTTGATATTGCCACATGACATTGAAATTTCCCAACAGCCATTGGCATTCATTGGCCTCAACATTGACATTGTTTGAGCTGGGTGGCGGCAATAAGATCAAGTAACTATTACGCATGACAAGTTGATAACCCGAAGCCAGGGTGCCGCAGTTATTTATGCCCGGGCCTAAGTAGAACCGGGGGGCGCTCGACGAAAACAGGCCACTCCCATTGGCCGCGCTAGCTTGGAGATTTTTACCACTCCCAGAATATGGACTGATGCTGATTATCCCATTCCAACCTCCAACACCAACGCTCGCGCGTTAAGTTAGACCTTTCATTGCCACGCCACCGCCTTCGTCCACGCTTTTTTGTTATGTTTGCTTTGCGGGACCTCCCAATTGCAGCACCATTGACGGATCCTATTGCGTAAGCATCTCTAGCCTGCTCCGCCCTCCGACCTCGCCTTCCAAGCGGACCTGGAAGCGCCCGCCTCGTTCCTCAACTTGCCCGTCGTCTTCTATCCTCAAGCATGCCGATATCTCTTCTCTTTGCTACGGTATAACACCACTCGTCGTGATCCAATGCTCGAGAGAACAGCGGCCGGTCTGGATTCATGCAGCCTCCAGCGCGTCATCCCCAAGTCCGCCAAGCGCTGCCGACGACTTCACACCGGCTTCTGGCAGCATGGCGCCTCGGCCGTCGATCTCCTCAGCGCCTGGCCTAACCAGCCTCGACCCGTCGGGCCCGAACCGGCTGAACCCGAGTCCAACATACGTCAGCTGCAGGCCAGCTTGGTAGCCTCGGCCTTTCTGCTCGACTTTCTCTACCCCAGCGCAACGGTATCGCTGCTGCGCAGGATATACCCAAGTCTACCCAGACCTCAGGATGGGCACAACAAGGCTGCCGTTCCTCGGAGGAGGCAATACTCTTCTGCTGCGGCCGCCCCGAGGCAGGATTCGTCTGAGCCTTCCACCCAAACAGCCGCCGAATCGATAGAGACTGGCCCAGGAGAATCAGCCGGTGAAGAGGGTGTCGACGGCTTATTGGAATCAGACGCAATGGCATCAGAGTCTCCCTCGCCGAATTACAACACCGATTCGCTTTCCACGACGTTACACGACCCTACCATAACTGCACAAATGGTGCGCGACGTCATGTCAGACCCATTTCACGAGGAGAAGCAGTACCAAAAAGTGTGGGATCTGTACATGAAGCTCGAGGAAGAGCAGTCTGCCGAGGTGAGAGCCGATGTGGTCAAATACTTGGTCCAGTCTCATGCCATTACCGAGACTGGCCGGGCTGGAGCTCTGTTTCGCCAAATCCCGGTCGCAGATTGGGATGACGATCTTCTTGCAGCTGGCGTGCTCATCTCCCTCCGTGCAGCTGATCTCAGGTCTGCTGTGAGCCGTTTCAAGATGGGTCTCAATTCCCAAGGTCTCGTCGGTGGCCTCGAGTATGTACTCGCCGAAGCCATCAGCTCACGACAGTGGGAAACGTTGCTAGATGTGTGGATTGCGTACTACGCTGCGCAGAAACAGCGTCATCCGGACAGAGCGCCCAACGTAAAATGTCTCGACAAGTTAAAAACACTTCCCGACAATGGGACTTTGTACCTGGCTTTCAGAGCCTACCTGGCTACCAGTGGCGTTGATTACTTCAAGTCTGTCAAAGATTTGGCAGTTTCCAGACAGGCCTTCGGTGTCTTTCGAAGGAAATTCGCCAACATGGCAATTTGGCAACCTTGCAAGCCAGAGCAAGCCGAAATCATCCTCTCGACGATGCAAGATAACGACATGTACAACACTTACTTTATTCGAATGTTTGATCGCTGGTATGAGAAGCAGGAGACCAAGGCCACCATCTTGAAGCTGCCCCAGCTATACCAGAAATTCCGTGTTTTGCCAGGGGCCCTGCCGGCCATGCCAGTCTTCCGAGGTTTGTTCAAGGCTTATTTCCCAAAGCAAACGGCTGGCCTCGAGCAACTTCGCCAAGACTGGATTCGCTTCAAGGGCGGCCTCAACCAATGGGGCTACGAGAAGTTTCTCAAATTGTATGCTCAACAGGGTGACGCTCAAGCCGTCCGACAACTGTGGGATCGATACACGAATGATTTCCCAGAGGTTCTAACATCTCAACGAGCCTACCGAAGTATCATCAACGTGTACGCCCAAACCGGAGATGTCGACCAGATTCGAAAGGAATTCGACACGATGATCAACCAGTACCGGTGCGACCCTGATATTGACTGCTGGAATATGCTTCTGAAGGCATACATGAGGAACAACGACTACAGTGGCGTTATGGATTGTTTTGACGAGATCCGCGCCATTCACGAGCCAAACTCCTTCACCTATGCTCACGTCATGGCCATGAGTGCGAAGAAGGGCGACCTAGAGACAACACTCGAGTTCTTCGCCCAAGTGCAGGAGAGCCTCATTCCCGTCACCAAGGAGATGGCCCTTGCACTGGTAGTGGCCTATTGCCAAAATGACCTCCTGCGGGAAGCCGAGCTGCTTTGCATCGAAATGGCCCAGCGGAATTTGACGCATACCGCCATTTGGAACCAGCTCCTCAACTTCAATGGCGTCAACGGGAACCTGAATAAGTGCTATGAATTGCTTCAGCGCATGAAAACCCTTGACGTGGAATGGGACGATGAGACCTACGGATTCTTGCTTCAGGCCTTGGTCAGAGCCAATCAGATCCACCCGGCTTATGTTCTGCTGAAGAGAGCTGACGAGGAAGGTCTCTTCGTCTCGACGCCAGAGCATTATGCCATTGTCATGGCTGGTGCCGCCCGAACCGGACTGCACCGCTTGGTCGAGAATCTACATGTCCGGCTCCAGAAGTCTGACATGCCCGTCACATTCAGAGCACTGGTTGCACTCCTGGACTCGGCCACGCGGAGGAAGCCTGGCGTGGAACGAACGCTTAGCCTGGGTCAAGACGTCGTGGAAGCGTTCCGCAAGACTGTGTCGGTTTCCAAGGCCGAGCTCGACCAGGATGCCTCACAAGACTCTGCCAGCAGTCGTCAGGGATTCTTGACAAAGGCAGACATGACCAACGTTGGCCGTGCAGTTGCGCTGCTGGTGGAGCTACGGAGCTTTGCGAGTGTCGAGGAACTCATTACGCTCTTCACGACTCTCTTTCCAGAATACGAGTCCACGGAACAGTTTCCCCCAAACGTGGTGTCTGGCATGATGCTTGCCTACTTCAAAGATAACGACCACGACAGAGTGCTGGAGTTGTGGCAAAAGACTTGGCCACGAATCCGCCAATCGAGCCAGAAGGTCAAGGGTGAAGGCATCTATTCTTCGGATCGCTACGAACTATCGCGAATACTCAACGTCGTGCTGAGATCGTATCGGGCAAAGAATGATGCGCAGGGTCTTTCGGACTGTATAGACGAGGTTACGTCAGAGGGATTCCAATTGACCCGCAACGCCTGGACCCTAGCTGTCCGCTACCTGGCTGAGCTTGATCGATGGGAACGCGCCATGCACTGGTGCGAGACGATGCTGATGGCCGGTTGGCGTGGCTGGACTCCTTCGAGACAGAACAGGGAGAAGCGAGGCTTGGTCGACGCCAGGCTTCTCAGGGCGTCTCGTCCGCTCGTCACCCAGTTGCAGATGAAGTGGCTCGAGCTGCGCAAAATGGCCGACTGGTCCCAGGATGTGTCTGCCCAGCTGCGGCACGTCGAGGAGGCCTACCCGCGCCTCCACCGCGCCTTTACAACCTCGGACTTGGACAATATGCCCAGCTCCTGGCGCCTGACCCAGGAGGAGCTGCCCATCAAGGAACTCGACGCCACCTTTAGCAGCATGTCGCATCAGGAACTGTTGAAGCTCAAGGAGGAGCTGCAGAAGCAGTTGCAGGCGGAGCGCAAGCGCGAGGAAAAGGCGGCACTTTCATCATCGGACCCGACGGAGCCGACAAAGGAAGACGGTCAGCCGAAGAGGAAAGACGACGAGAAGAAAAGGAGGATGGAACGCTTCGCAGCCCGCTGGGCGAAACGTCGCGAGGCCAGAGTCGACGAGGACGCGAAATCGTCGTCGGGCGCAGCAGCATCTACTTCTGGCGACGCCGCCGCTGCGAACCCGGTTACCGTCGAACTAGACGACGACGCAGCTCGCGAGCGCAAGCTCTACTGGGACCAGCTCTGGGAGCGCTACGACCACTGGCAGCATAAGGCGCGCCGGCCAACGGAGGGCACGTTGGCCCAGGGGCGTAGGACATACAATAAGAAGAAGAAGACGACGCCGAGACAGCAGAACCCAGACGTTTGAGCCAGCGAGCATGGTCACGGCCAATAGATGGCCGGCATCACTTGTACGAGAGGAGAGGGATTTGTGTACATTATCATCTGAAGACGTGTTTTTGTAGAACATCTGGAGGGGCAACGTCGTGTTCTGATGCATCAGATCAATAATCTGCAAGCATATGAATGTGTGTACTACGTATATAGTATAATCGTGTATCATTTCATTAAGTACTGGTCATTTTCTTCACATTGCGCTCGTAACAAATCATTGTGACTTTGCTCGTTGCTGCTCACCGCAACTCTTTGGATGGATAATTTACCCGACTAGATGGATATTCACCACAACGAGTCAGAACGTTCAAGTCTCCATCAACGTGGTATTTTGTGAATGTATGTAGTAACTACCTATGCGAAGGACTGCCTTTGATGCAGACAATCCCATGTACATCCACGAGAACCAAGTTCCATGCTTCTAACAAATGGTATCGCAACCAACGCCTTAGATATTGCAACGCCATATGGTACCCAAAACAGGTGCTCGAGGGAACAAAGCAAAAGCAGAAAAACTTACTCAACTCCAAAATGAGATCCCTTAGATCCAGTCCAATCTATACAGTAGCCGTGTAAATGCATTGAGATGTGTAGAAAATTCAGGCAATGAGGTTAGTATACACAATATCTGCGTCTTCGCTCAGGGACCTAGATCAGTGTCCGACAGCGACTTGAATTCATGCGGCTTCACACCTAGTGTCCGCAGACGCTGCGAGAGCAGGCTTTCAGCGCCGTGTGTCTGGCTGCTGCCGCCGTAGCCCATGTCGCCTTTGTTGAGCTTCTCATAGAGCGACGCACCCCATGGTGCCGCCGGGGCCGAGTCCTTGGTCGACGGACGGCTGGCTTGAGAGGAGCCAGGGGAGCGAAGATCGGCGCCAGCGGCGGTGGTGGAGTCGCTGACATCGCTGCTGAGACGATCGCAGCCGAGTAAGCAGAACGGGATGGGTTCGACGGGCTGTAGATTGCCCGCCGCAGAACCGCTAGAACCAGTCGAATGCAGGCCGTCCATGATGTCAAAGGGCTTATATGCCCTCGTGGTGAAGCCGGAGCTTCGTCGGCGGTATGCCTTTTCGGCAGCCAAAGCAGCGCCCGCCGAAGTATGTGTTTGAGGATGCATCATGCGCATGGGCTTATAGGGCGTGTAGCGTGGCTCAGGCCAGGTTGTCTCGTTGCGCAGCTTCTCCTTACCGTCCGGAACCCGGTTGGCGAAGACGATACGAATGCTCCGGTAGAGGTAATAGCGGCCCTTGGCAGGACTGCAGATGTGAAGATGCACGAGATATCGCAATATTGGACGGTCCATGGCATTTGTCTCGGAGCTTGATGGTACGTCGTCTATGATGGGCCCGGCCGAATAGCTCCGTTGTCTGACAAAGGTCTTGGTACCAGGCTCCATACCTGTCAAGTCGTAGGGTATCAGAAAGAGTTTGACGGCCGTCTTGTTCTGATTCTTAATGATGATTTGGACCTGTCCTTTTTCTGGAATCCTATAGCTGCCCCCAGGAGGTGTTTTGGAGGAGCCAGGTCTACGCTTCGCTCGCGAGTTTCGGCGTCCTTCGTGTTCCAAGCTTGCATTCGGATTGTCCTCTATGACAGTCCGTTCTGTGTGCCGGTTCTGAGCTTTCCTACGGGACCGTTGCTCGTCGTCTGGGTTGGAGAGTCCGTTCTCTAGATCGATTTGACCAACGTAAGGACTTGGACCATCGTCGGAGCGGGAACGCCCGTGAGGAGTACTGCTGTAGCTGTAGTAGACGGCGGGAAACGCAATGGTAACATGTGGAGGACACTTGAGGCTGGGTTTGCACTGGCCCTTGCCAAGAACGCCAATCTGAGCCACAAACTCGAGAGGTTTAGACGGCGTAGTGGACATACGACCACGAAGGATGCTTTCTTCATAGGAGCCAACCATGGAAGCATGGTGAAGCGGTGACGAGTCTGGAGCCAAGGATGATGGTCGCGAGCGCAGAAAAGCAGGGCTTGGCGAGGAGAAGATTGGAGTGGAAGTCAGCGACCGGCGTGGCTGGTGAGCTTGGTAGGGCAAGGAGCCTTCACGACGGTATTGAGACATCCTGTGCAAGGCAGATGGGCTGGGTGAAGGTGGCATGTAAGGGAGGCAGGCGGCCGAGTGCATGGTATGGCGCCTGGATTCGGCACGGCCTGGACGGAACTCGAAGGCGTCCAATGGCCTAGAAAGATCGAGCTCTTCGTTACTCTCGGACTGGACAAGTGGGCTGGTGGGCGGTTGGTAGACGAAGCTCGAGGAGCGTGACGACGAGAGCAGCGAGGACGGGGTCTGGAAGCTGTTGGCACTTTCTGAGGGAGGGATCCTTCGGTCAAACTTGAACGGCGTAAAGTCTCGTGGAGGAGATGTTGCTATCCATGGAGCTTCCTTAGGGGCCGGCGGATCGTGGTCGACGTGGTTACGGCCTGCTCGCCGTTCAGAGGCAGCTTCAACCTCGGTGAAGTCGCCGCTGTGCAAGGCGGACCGGGGCCGCTCAATGTTGAGTCCATCATGAAGTCTTGCATGGACTTGTCCACGCAGCTCATTCTTTTCAGGGGTGCATTGGGTGGGAGGCAGAAGGATTGGGGAGTCGGACGGTGTCTGCGACGGTCTGAAGGGCGGGAGAGGGTCTTGGTCGTCGTGGTCGTGGTGGTGATGGTGGATGGCGGTTTCCAGCTGTGTAAACTTGTGAGCAACTGAGTACCTAGGAGAAGGTGGACAACATCTACATACATGTCGATTGAGAAGCCAAGTAGGAGAAGCCACTCTCTTGAGCCGTTGGATCAAGGCAGCGCGGTCCGATATCGCGGGCCCATCCTCTTGGTCAGAGACGGGTCCTTGACATGCATGGGTGCAAATAGTCTCGTCGGGGAGCCGGCTCGAAGAAACATCGGGAGAACGGAATGGGCGTGGTGCCGCGGTAGGATGCGTGTCGTTAAACAAGTCATCCTGGAAGATGGGCATGGTGTCGCCGAGTCGATGCAAGATAGACGGCGAGGCCACAGCCGCCTCGAAGCTTAAGCTGCAGACGCCGTCGGGGCGAAGCAGCAGCAGCAGCAGCAGCAGCAGCAGCAGCAGCAGAAGTGGAGGCGGTAGCCACGGCTAGGCTAGGCTATTCACTAGGTACCTAGGGTTGTAGGTATGTTGTCGAGCGAGAGGAAAAGAACAAGGCGACGGTGATGGCGATGGCGATGGCGATGGCGATGGCAATGGTGATGGGAGCATCCCATGTCATGTGCGTGTGCGTGTGCGTGTGGGCATGGCACCACGGGCAGACCCTGAGACGTCATCCAACGGGCCGCCAGTATTCACGAATGTCGGTTGGATAGAGAGGAGAGAAGCGAAACTGTGGGAGGAGCAAGGATGGGATGGCCAACAGATCCGAAGTTTGCTTCTTCTTTGAGCATGAGCAAGTATGACATGGAGCAGCATGACGCTGTCAGGACGGCCACCAACGGGCCGATGGCGGTGAATACTTGGTGAATACGCAGCACAAGACGCCAAAGCATAAACCAAGTGGAGGCCCTCAGATGTACCCAAGTCAGTCACCTGCAGCAGCCGCCATCATTGGGCTGGCACAATCAGTCACAGACTCACAGCTGCTCCGTAACAAAAGGAGAATATGCTGAAACAACTCCTGGTCTGGATTCTGCAGCGCCATTCCCAGGGTCAAGGTTTCATCCATGCCTCGAGCGTTGTGCGTCAAATTGCACAAAGTGTAGGTACTGTACCTTACGTACGAGTAGAGCATGCGGCCCCGGCCGGCCAAGGGCGGGTACTTGTTCAGTCCCTGCATAAACGCCACACACCCCAGCCACAGCAGCCCCACTCGCTTCTTGGTCCAGCCTCACTCACTTCGTCGTGTCTCAACGTGTAGGACCATCCTCTCTTGCTTCCCTCGTCCCAAACTGCCACAGTAATCATGGCTCCAAAACGCCCCATAGACACGGCTGAATCGGCTCCAGAGGCCAAGAAGCCTCGCCACGGTTTCCGTGTTGGCCCTGACAATCTGCCAGACGGGCCCTGGCGCCGCAAAGGTTTGTTACGGGCAGATTTTTTCTTCATATACCATTCGTCTACACCCGACAACTAACACTTTGAACCAGTCACCAAAATCAAAAAGAATCTCATCCAGAAAGCAAAGGTCAAGAAGGCCTACGCCAAGATCAAGTCTCGCGACGGTGAAGCCACCAAGAGCACCGGTGATGACGACGTCTCAGGCGACGGTGATGCCAAGGCCAAGAGCGCCGAGGAGGAAGAGGCGGAAAAGATTCACCCCACCAGGCAACTCATGCTGGCCGACGAGGACAAGGCACAGGAGAACTCTGGAGTGCCCGAGACCGAGGAAGAAGCCCGGGAGCGCGACGGCCATAGGCGGCGGACGCGGCGACCGGGCTACTACGAGAAGCAGCTGATGCGCGCCGACGAAAGGCAGGCCGAGGCCGCGGCGCGCCAGGCCGAGTTCAAGCGCAGGTATGAGGAGAGGGAGCGGAGGATGGCGGACCGGGACAAATTCAAGAGGGCCATGGCCAAGACCCGAGACCGTGACGGGAAGAAGAAGCTCGGGAGAGAGAGTACTCTGTTGTTGGACAAGGTCAAGAGAATGGTTGCCGAGAACTGAGGCGTTTTGACAAACTTTCCCCATTGCCAATGGACAGGAAGACGACATGAGGCCCACGGGACTTGCGATGGCTCATCGTTAGACCAGAGACGGCCATCATAATGACGAAACTGGGTACGGTTCATTTGTTATTTTAGAGGGCAGGCGGTTTTAATCAAAAGTTTCTTGTATCGAAGCCATGCAATGTGCTGACCACAAGCCTTCAAGTCTGGTGGCTAGGTAACGCCTCCTACGACACGCCTACCCAAGACCAATACCCCACATCATTCTCAACCGCGTCCAAAACTGTCGCAGGTTGCCATGACCATCCATCTGAGCCGGATCGCCATGTAGAAGTGGCTCAGGGCAAGGCTTCAGACTGATTTACTTCTTTCCGCCCTGGCTGCTGCTGTTGCTGCTACCACCGCTGGGAGCCGTGTACGTAGAGCCTCCTTGGCCGTCGTTGTGGTAGGTGCTACCATTGGGGTTGGAGTAGTAATACGAGCCGTCCCTATGATGATGGTTAGTCTGGGCTTCGTGCAGTTGCTACACGAACAGAAGTGGACGTACGAGTTGGAGTAGTGGTAGGAGTTTTGGTTGGCGGCGCTGCTACCGTAATCGCGGGAACAGTAGTGGTTGCCCTGGCTGTTGGTGCCGGAACTCTTGTACTCGTAAGGCAGGGCTGCTGAAGCAAATGGATCAAGTTGATGTGTTATTGTTTGGGTTCTCGAAGGGGTGGAAGAGTGTGTATCGCTTTGCTGTGAGAGATGAGGAGGGAAGAAGAGAAGAGGGGGAGAGACGAGGGAACCGAGTATAAAAAGCAAGAAACTAGGCAATGTTGGCAGCAGTGAATCATCGTGAGGGGCTGGGGCTACGAACAAACAGGCTGATCCTCACCAAAGCTCCTCTATAGGCATCCACTACCGGTCTATTGTAGGCAGGGAATTGGTGAAGAAGCTCAAACTATCAATAGAATACGCGAGTGCTATCTGAATATGTATGTAGCTCAGGCAGCTAGAATACATGATTATCACCACCATCATCTTCCAGCACTCAATATTGTGTTAAGGTTAAATCCTCCAGAAGCCGGCAGTTCCAGCAGATCTCGAAATAGTGTACTGGTCTCTATTGCTGAGAGCGCAGGCCACTGGGGGGTTGGCTGCCTGAGCCTCGCCTCTTCCACTTGGCCTGTTTGCCCAGGCAGTTTCCATGCCAAGGAGCCCGGGGAAAAGGTGAATGAGCGGGTTGATTGAAGATGAGGGCGTCGGACCATTGTTTCTCGGCCGTGACACCGAAGCCGGGCGGGGCACGGAACGGAGCACGGAGCACGGAGCACGGAGCACGGACGGGCGCCAGTGCCCAAGATCTGAGCCGACTGCACGTCATCGGCATACACAAACAATGAGGTGTTGATCGGTACGGGAGGTGTGACACGCTACTGTGCGACAATACAATGTTGTAGATCCATCGTTGTCTTTCTCTCTTAGAACTGATCTTCCAGCTAAACTTGCCGAGGAGGTTTAATTTTGCCGACCCCTTCGTTGCAGTGATTGCTTGCCTATTGTTCGTAGGCGCTCAAAGGGAGTAGGCGAACATTATGCCTCTTAGCGACAATAGTATGAACCAGTACAGGGGTTTAAAGCAAACCGCTCATCAAGGAGACGTCTCCGTTTGCGTGTTTCATGACCTTGTCAGTGACGCAACAGAACCGGACTTCACAGAGACAAAGGCTTCTGTGATATTGGCAGACTTAATACTAGCCTAGTTAATAGTCACCTTGTCTGTAAAATACAGCTTGCAGCCAATCGGATGTTGGTGATGAGAGCTGTCGTGCATACGATGGGACGTGTGACTCGGATCTAGGGACACACGGAGAAAATCACAGACCAGGTTGACAGGACGATGCTAGTGGGCCCTGGATCTAAGGAACACAAAGGTTGACAGAAGCAAATGCCAACATAGGTAGCGGTATGCATATAAGCTTCGCCAGGTGTGCTTGTAGAAATCGGCAGGCCAATGCGGCATCTTGAAGGGAAGCCTTGCCAGGGGTCACGGAAGAACTGGGCCTGGCGGGCCATGCTCTTGTGTCCCAGACCCAGAACCAGTCGGTAGGCGACTGGAACAGGAGGGTCTGAAACATCGAGGCCCAGGAAACGAGGACGGGAGGAGCTGGAAGAGGATGCGAAGGAAGAGAAAAAGACTTGGGGAAAGGCAAAGGATGGTATAAGGGCATCAGAGGAGCCATGTACTCGGCCGTGGCATGCACGTGCCAGTGCGTTCCGGGATCTTGCGGCACGAACCAGGGCGTAGTTGCGGTCGTGTGGTGAATGTGATAAATGTGATGGACCTGGCTGTGTTTGGCGTTTCAGTGGAGAAGTAGTGTTGCAAGCTGGAGAGATGCATGTTGGCACTTGGACATGCGGAACTGATCCATGGCCATTAAGCATATCATGTGCTATCTCTTGGCCGCTCATTTCTACTTCTGTACGCAAGTTCATTTTAGCAGCTTTGGCCCTGGAAGTTCTCGGCATAATGCAGGGGTGTTGGAAGCAATTAGGCTATCCAAGAAGAACTCACGTGGAGTAGAGAGATGGACATGCAGGAACCCGACGGGATAGTTACCGTATTTACGTATTCATGTATTTCTTCTCAAGGGAAAGCTTTGTCCGTACTTTTGCAAAGGCGCAATGAAATGATGCTGCCGCAATTGCATTCCTTCCGCCCTCAGCTCGCCGGGTTATGCAGCCCTGATCCTCAGTCTCACCGCCTACCTTGTGTACTGCTGCTTTGCGTGACGATCAAACAGCTGGGGCCAGAAACGTCAGTACGTACGTGTTCAACCCAGCTTTTAGGATTCCTGGATTACGACCACCATCGTCCGAAACCCACTCGCATACGAACAGCTGGAGCAAAGAGTAAAGATGGGCAGAGGGTTGCCTAATTAATCAGCATCCCACCTCTTGTTTCAGACGGGGGGACGCTGGCTGTGGGAGCACTCTACGTGAAACAAGCGAGCCTCAATCGCCTGGACTGGGCGTACGGCCACACGAAACCCTGCATCATCAACTCGAATGGATGGAGAAATGGAAAGGGCAGTGACACAAGCAATATCCAGCAAGGGATATGCGGGTGCGGATACAATGGCATGGTCTCTTAGAACCATTCAGACGAGGCCACGCCATGGAAGGGGGGCGCCATGTCAGCCTTTGTTTCTTCGTATTCTGCCTACGCACGCATCTTTACTTGGACATGCGTGTGTTGAATGTGATTACACATGCTGTAGGTGCGCACACGCACACACCACCACGACGCCAGCTTGGGAGGAGCCAAAGCCCCCTTTTCCCCCTCCTCCAGCTAACTGAGAGCAAGTCTGCCTTGTCACGCTACCTCTTGCCAGGTTCTTGGAGGATGGGGAAATGATGGAACTGGCACTACTCCAGCCGCCATCACAACCGGCGCATCTGCCACGGGAGCGACTCCATATTTCTGTTGATTTAGCGGAAACTTGGCGGCCTGCTGTGCCTGGGCGGTGCGATCCAAGTAAAATGACGGTACCGCGGCGCCTCTGCTAACGAAGATCTGGGTCACACGCGGACACGTTGGCGGCCGCCACAAGCGCGCCTTTTCTCCGGTTCCTGTCTCTGCTATTCCCAACAGGTTGGGTCTATTGTATTTCCCCTGAACGAGGTAACTGCAGAGTAAGCACCAAGCACAACTGGATCCGGGTGCTTGCGTAGGAAGGGGCGAAGAATGGCCAAAAGCCTCGATGCCACCCGGACAAGCCTGTTCATGGGTATGGCTGGCGGGAGATCAGCAGGACAGAAGAAAGGAAACAAGAGGGACAGCACTCAGGACCCTTGGGAGTTTGAACAAGGTATAGCAGGTAGGGATAGACGGGCAGGGAGAGGAACCAGAACATGGACAGCCCAGGTTGAAGAAAAAAGTAACGCGCGTGCAACGCAACGTGCTGTAGATGGTCGAGGTTGCGTACCTCAGTCAGTACCTTGCATGGAGGTTGTCCACCCAGCTTCAAAGCGAACATGCCGTTGAGAGCGTCGACAGACCAAGTCCGCATGCCTTTTCATGCGTATCCAAATGTTTATAGGTACATGTCTTGTTGACAGCTGAGAAACACTTGACTGGTCCTGTATGCCTTCTCCCAACATACTCCCCCGCAAACAATCCCAAGCAGAGACCACCATATAGCAGACTCAATAAGGGCCTTGGGCCATCTGGCTCAGCCTTTGACAACTCGAGCCGTCTTCCTGCCCGCGTCTCTCCCCCGCCTGTACTCCGTCTGTCGAAGCCTTACCCCTGTCGTCAAGCTGTCTCACGGAGGTCTGAGCTTGGTGGACCTGGAACCTGGAAACCCTGCAGTCTTGGAGAAGACGGTCTGGTACCGTGTACATGCAGTAGTATGGCTCGAGGCACAGACAAAGATGTTCCCACAAGGCCCCCCCCCTTGACAATTGACGCCCATTCCAAACGCGCCCATCGGCCACCTCCCTTTGCCACAGTTGGCTATTTTGCACAAGTAACGTGAGGTGTGAAATATCTCACCGTGGCTGGCCTGAGTGGTAAAAGAATGCATGGAAATGCATAGAAATATACGTTTCCGTATGGGTAGGCAGGTATCTAAATGCCCAGCATTGACACCCACTCAACAGCACAAGTCAACAGATTGTAGATACCTGCACCGAGGTACCTGGGACGTGTCATATCCCACACGCGGAGGCGGTTAAATGTAGAGTCGACTTTCATCCACTGTACGATACCCAAGATCCTGGCTGTATCCCCCCCTAGCCAGCTGGCCCTACCCCCTAAACTCATCCAATCATCCTTGTACAGAGTACCTCCGGTACATGGGCCGTAAATACATGCCACCTCCAAGATCACATCTCTCTGCCTCCCATCCCATCCCATCCCATCTCATCCCACTCAACCCAAGGCGTCCAAGATTGCGTGCCACTCGTCCCTCGTTTTCGCTGCTCTCTCTGTCCCGTGTCCGCTTCAACACGGCGGCTCTTTTCTCTGCCTCATCCATCAATCCCCTCCAATCCAACAGGCGGGAATCCCTCCCTCCCTCCCTCC
>QUZG01000263.1:0-32078 GCA_003693545.1 Pseudonectria buxi
ACAATACCGTCAACAATACCGCCAACAATACCGCCAACAATACCGCCAACAATACCGCCAACACTCACACCAACATGTGCTACGGCCACCCTCGCCTCCATCCGTGCGCGCACACGTCCATCCACTGGCACTACTGCCCGTCGGCGCACATCGACCTCGAGACGGGCTACGAGACGCCGTGCGGCAACATGACGTTTGCGCCGTCGCAGGCGAGCAAGTCGAGGTGCCCGCTACAAAACTGCCAGTTCAAGGACAAGGGCGGGCGGTGGACGTGCTGCTCGTGCCGGCAAGGGCCCAACACGCAGGGCTGGTGCACGATGCCCCTGAGCCGGGTCATGATGAACCCCGAGTCGTACGTCGTCGAGGCCATGGAGACGACGTGCGATCACGGGTGCTGCAGCTCGTGTACACGCTTTGGTACGTTGTTGCTTTGGCTTCAGTTCAGTTCAGTCCATCAGTCGCTTACTTGTGTATATAGGCTCAGGCTCAGGCTCAGGCCCAGAGATGGCATCTCCAGGCAGATTCGGATACGCAGGCGGCCATGAGCATCAACGCGGGACGCCGTTTTCGGTGAGGAGCGGGTCCGAGGACGTGTCGGAGATGTCGTCGTCTTCGTCGTCGCCGCCGTGCTCGGCCAAGTCGAGTGCCAGCAGCGACGAGTACCACGCGGCGAGGGGGTTTTCGAGCAAGGCGCCCAGGTCGATGAAGCGACACAAGTTGACGCCGCACTAGGTATATCTTGACGTGGGATTGAGAGAATGAGGTTGATACCAGGGCTGAGTTGAAGTGTGTAATGAAGGATTTACGAGTGCCACGTACTATATGCGACAAGGCATTGTTTATGTCGTTGTTTAACAGTTTGCTCACTCGTGACTGGACGTAATTGGCTTCTTCCAACAGCCAGAGTACGCAATGACCAAGTGTAGCTGGTAACTAACACGGAATGGTAGACGGAGTCATTTTTGGGCGTTTGGCTTGTGGGCTAGTATGCAGCCATCGTATGTTTCTTAGTTTCCAGGCTCACGAGCCGTGTTGAGACGCTGGATCCAGACCCATCACTTGATGACTGGTGACGGCCATGTTTAACAATGGCCTGGTTAAAAGACACAAGAGAGAGGGATCTCGTTTAGTCGTAGTGCTGGGCGGCGCAGTAAAGAGAGAGAGCGGGTCCGGATGAGGGAATCCCGAGTGTAGAGACGGCTCTGGCCATCTTGAGCTGGCTTGACCCATGGGCCACGTGTGATGATGGTGATGGGTGCAGGGATTTGATCCAGCTGAAACGTCAGCCGAGGATTCATCTGGAGTTGGCGACTACTGAGTATGGATGGATATAGAGAGAGGCTATTCCCATGGCTTGTCTACGTTACCTCTTGGCGAGTCGCACAAGAGAAAAGGCCTGAGGCATCCAGAGTTGTCCTAGTCTAGTCAGGGCGGAAGCGGCGGGCCAGCACGTTGTGGCGACTGCAAGGTTTTGGCGGATGATGGGTTTGGATCATCAGCCATGGGCTAGTTAGCTAGCAGCAAGTAATTTCCTGGAAGCGCATCATACTCGTTGCGTCTTGACTCTTGACTCTTGGCTCTTGACTCTTGACTCTTGATTCTTGATTCTTCTTGATTCCAGCATGGGATCTACTATACCGAGTACCATGTATAATCTATATCATGTCATACTATGAATATCACGGACATGGTAACTAGTATTTGTTCAACTTTGGAATGCATCGTCAGCCTACACCAGGGCTTGTAGCAGATGACATGCGCGGTGGGGCCGCTAAGCGGCGTCGTCAACGGCGGGCGGCGACAGGGGGAACCACGGAGCTGGGAACATGATGGAGATGTCTGGATGGAAATGCAATGGATTCTAATAGATGGATGGATGGATGGATGGATGGATGGATGGATGGATGGACGGATGAATAGATGGATGGATGGATGAGGATGGAGGATGGATACTACAGGATGGATATACTTGAGAGGATGGAAGAGGCATCAAAGGTACAGTACCGGTACAACCACCAACCGCCAAAGGGTAAAGGGGTCACTGACAAGCTGGCTAGCGCACTCGAGTCGACTCCACTCCTCCAACATCCCATCTCCATCATCTCCATCTCCATCCCATCCCATCCCATCCCATCATCGCCTGTATTCTGCTGATCCCCCATGCCCGGGCCCGCCTAGCCTACTTCTGAAACCCATCCCCTTCTCTTTTGCAATCCCAAGTCTTTGCTTTGCCTCTTTTTTTCTCGCTAGCTCTCGTCTTTGCCTCGTGTCATCTCGTCTGTTTCCATCCTTTGCTACTACTGCTAGTATTAGCACATTGCAGATTCTGTGCATTCTGCAGTCAGGCCATTTCCATTTCCATTTCCATTTCCATTTCCACATCCACTTCCTCCGTCACCGCCTGCCTATTTCTCTCCCTCTCTCTCTTTTTTTCTGTATTCATTCTCCTATTTCAGTTGTCCATTTCAGTTTCCCATCCAGTCCAAGCTCAACCCATCCATCCCCAATTTATATCTCAATCTTAGCTCGCAATCTCCCCGAGACAGAGAAATCAGGCCCCAAACCCTCTGGCCTTTGTTTCATCTCTTGTCTCCTCTGTTCAGCTCTCCTCAGCTCTCCTCAGCTCTCCTCAGACCTGCCAACTCTCCTCGCTTGTCCTCGCTTGTCCTCTCTGACAAAGATTTATCCGCCACTAAACCACCAACATCACCATCGCCATCACCAACTCTTGACCCCGTTGCCCGTTCCCAGTGCTGCATCCCCACCCCCAGCGTCGCATCGTGCATTGTTCACCACCAAATGCCTGTCTCGTTGGAATCTTCCCGGCCCATCATGGCCCCTTCGGTATGTTCATCTTGTCTTCCTTGTCCAGTCCCGCCTGGCTCCATAGCCTCTCCTCTGCCTGACATCTTGCCCATCTTCTCCCCACTCTCCCCTCTGCCTTCTGCCCTCTACCCTTCTAATCCCGCTTCCTTCTGCTACCCTTCCCTCGCTCTACCATCCCATCCCATCCCATCCTCACGTCGCCATGGCCAAGTCCCTCTTCTCCGTCTCCGCCTCGCAGCGCCGCAAGCAAAACCCCGCGGCCCCCGAGCCCGTCCAACTCCCCAACAACGAGGTCGCTAACAAGACGCCCACCCACAAGGCTCGCAACTCTGTCCGCTTCAGCACCTACAGCATGGCCCCCTCCGTCGCCGCCACCGTCCGCACAAACGACTCGGCCCACGCCGAGATTCGCGAAATCGCCACCGGCCTCGACCGCATGGAGAACAAGGCCCTCTCCTCCCAGCGCGTCGTCCTCACCGAGGAAAAGACCGACACCATGAGCAAGCTCGCCCTCGGCGCCAAGCTCGAGCGCGCCCTCGACCGCAGAATGAGCGGCCAGGACGCCGAGTTCAGGCCCCGCGGCCAGAGCATCCTCTGCGAAAAGATTAGCGAAAAGGCCGAGTAAGCCTGCTTTGCTTCTCACACCACACCATACCATACACTGCCACTCGAAGCCCCGGAGCGACAACCCGCGCGCGTCCGGGCAAAAAAAGACAATCACACATGGAGGGATAGACATGGCGCCTCAAGGAAAAGACGTCATCCCGTTTCTAGGCGGAACAGGGGCTTGGAGGAAACAGAACAAACTCGACCGTCGCCACTTGGCCATTATTACGATTCCCGACGCATCCCCGGGACGACACGACGGGCAAAGAGGGCTGCCAAATCCACCAGACGCAGCAGCCATGACCTACATCGCACCCCCCCTCCAGTCATCCGTCCCCCGAATACGGAGCCGCGAAAGGCCGCGGTAGCCTAGACGAGGCTGCTCAGGGGTTAAAAAGGAAGGAAAGGGAGGCATCAGTTCTTTTATTCTTATTATTTCTGGTACATGGTCTGAATTTCTGTACTCTGGCTGGTTCTTTTGTCGCCGCAGCTCGGCCAAGATGGATGATGGATAAGGGGGGCGGACATGGCCAGCAGCAGCATTTTCGGTTTCTTTGTTGGGCGCCTTCATCTCTTGGACTGGGTTTCTTTTTCCTTTGTATTCATGGACGGCAAATGGTGTACAGTACGATTTGATTCCCCTCTTGGTGACACGCTACAGCAAGCTAGGTGCCATTCAGCAATATACGTGCAAATCGAGTCTTGAGACCAGCTACTTGGGGGCCGTAGTGCAGTAGGAAAGTTTTGCTGGTTGTTGATGCCATGTACAATGCGCAAGCATTAATTGACATGTCCGGCTGCCCACGTCTATTCTGTCCACGATTCCACGATTCCACGAGTCAACCCCCACTCGGCCGATCGGCTGAGACATGCTGCCGAAACGCGACGGGAGATGAAGCCGAAGGGCATACGTCTTTCAAGACGATTCGAGTGTTGGACGGCTTCTTGTCCAGGCTTCGCCTTGCCAGTCGTCGTCCTCCACGTCGTCCTCCGCGTCGTTTTTCAGGCCTCGTCTCGCCAAAGGTAAAAGAATAAAAATAAACAACTTGTCGAGCAGCGCATTCTTGGCGTCGTGGTTGTTGCGCCTAGTCCTTCATTCCCACGTGCCCGCGTGGCTTCACATTCCCCATCCCTCGGCTCTCTCGTCCGTATGTATATCCCATTGCCCCTCTCCCTCGATGCCTTCCTCGGCGCTCATTAAACATTTGTTCCCCTTAGCACCCAAAACATCTAGGCATCCTCGCTCCTCTCCCGCAACGTCTCAATCTCGCGGAGCAGCCCAACAAGCTCGCCCTCCTCGCCCTCGACCTCGAGCCCGCGACGCACCCAGTCCCTCGCCTCGTCGAGCCGGCCCATCTCCATGAGACACTTGCCGCGTCGCCACCAGGCCTTTGCGTTGCCGACCCATTTCGCCTCGACGCTCGCGTGCGCGTCAACACCACCCTCGGCCCAGTTGTGCGTCGCCATGTGCGCCTGCGCCCGGTTCGCCAGCAGCGCCGCCACCTCCTCGCGCACCAGCGCCGCCGGCTCCCACAGCGGCCGCGTCAGCGCCATCTGCAGGCCCAGCGTGTAGAACTTGACCGCCTCGGGGTACCGCGCCCGGCGGTACTCGCCGTTGCCGCTGTCGCGCAGCTTGGACACGTTGGCCGACCGCTTCGGGTTGACGGGCACGGGCGGCGGGGGCACGCCGCCGGGCGTGTCGACGTGGATGAGGGCCCGGTGCAGCGTGTTGAGCTGCTCCAGCTCCGCGGCCAGGGCGCGCGACGACTGCGCGCACGAAATGGCCTTGGACTGCGGGTCCATCTGGAGGGGGAGCATGTCAAAGTGCGTGAGGTCCGACATGGTGATGTGGAAGTGGTCGTCGTCGAAAAAAGAGTAGTCTGTAGTCTGTAGTCTGTAGTCTGTAGTCGCAGCGCTGTGTGCGCACTCG
The DNA here is from genome assembly GCA_003693545.1 of Pseudonectria buxi. NCBI lineage: Eukaryota > Fungi > Ascomycota > Sordariomycetes > Hypocreales > Nectriaceae > Pseudonectria > Pseudonectria buxi. The sequence goes on from QUZG01000263.1 coordinate 5,363, forward strand.
TAGTTGCAAGTGTCTCTGATCTCGCGTGATCCCGTCTGTTCCGCACCGGAGTATATATCGACGTTCCAAAAGGCTTACTGGAACGAGGTCAAGTTGGGCGAGTTGTTGATTCTCTTGTACTCCGTCCTGCGTCGCCGGATAAGGACACCTCTACAGCAAAAGGTGGAGCGGCCGCGCTTATCTTATCGGCACATGACGGCCGCATGCGGGAAACGCGGCTACCCTGAACCGCGGAAGCTTTGTTGCTGCAGCATGGCTTCTGAGATGCGTTGGAGGGATTGGTGCCGTAACTGTACGTTGCTAAAGATGTTTGCGAGTCTCTTCGTTCTAGGCTGGCCATGATGCCGTGTTTACGTGCCAGGGCGGCTTTATTCGTCATGTCTGTCTCACACGGTCACTACGTGAGACGCAAGGGTTCACGGACTACCGATGATACCACATCGATTCGAAATAGATGGGCAACTAGAATGGATTACAGGGCATCAAACAGATTGTAGACCTCCAACTGGAGTGGTTCGAAGTTTGAGTTGACGAGGTTGATCTGATAGAGACAGCAGACTCTAGAAATGGTTACTTGAAGTAGTACTTACTGCCTGACACTTACAGCCATGACCGTCATATATACAGACATATCCCATAAAATCACTGGCCTTGCCGCTTCAAAAAGAGTGCCTATGCTTTTAGCAATTATGCATGTACATCACTGCTGCCGTCCCGTTTGTGCGGCGCTGGAGTCAATCCATCATGTCATCATGAGTCCAAGTTGAATATTTGTGGGATTCATGACTATCTAGGTAGAGTCAGGGCTACATACAACATATCGGTAAATAGCCCATCATAGAAAGGAAGAAAGAAGACAAGAACAGCTTAGAGATGCTCATGGCGTCAGGATCCATGACAACCTCATCCGGCACACAAGTCAAGAAAGCAGATGTACCATTCCTTTTCTACTCCTATTGTGCAAATGCTAGACCCTGCGTCCCACGCCCCCGGGGGTGCCAACAAGATCAACCTCCATCACCCATCATCTCCGTCTCACCCCTTTTTGCTGAGCAACTGGCGTCCTTGAGCTCCATGACATGTGTCGAAACAACCAAAGCAAGACTCCAAAGCAGCGGCTGCAGGCCCGGCCTCGTTCCCCAACCGCAAAAGAAGCGTTGCCAAAACGTCGTCCCTGTGGTGTCGTATCCCCGAACCCAATGAAAAACAAACAAAGACATGAGAGTGCACAGGTTGAAAAGGAAGAAAAAAAGGATAAACGGCATCCTGGGTTGGCCATCAGTGTAAATATCATCAGGTTAATTCGGGCGTCGTCTTCTTCTTTTTCTTTCTGTGCTTTATTTTTTCGGGAACGGGGTCCGACGGGATTCATTTTAGAACAATTGGGAATAAGCCACCCCGCCACCACTGGAGCCGCCCTCGCCCATCACTCAGCAAATCAAAGAAGACCCTTTGTGAACCGCCGCGCCAATCTAATGGAAACGCACGAGAAATGACAGACAATGCGAAGCTACCTAGACCCGTCAGAGTCGAGGAATTTGGCCAGCTTAGTAGCCAAAGGCAGCAAGAGCCTTTGCGGTCTCGGTCTTGGTGCCAGCGTTCTTCTTCGCGTCCGACAGTTGTCGCGCAGCAACCTTCTTGCGCTCGTAGTAGGCGGCACCCTTGGCCTTTCTCCGCTCCTCCAATCTGTGACACCATTCTGTTAGCAATGGTTCTCGTTTGATGCTGAATTCGCTCCTCGGGTACATACCGGGCAACAACGTCCTGGTACTTCCAGCCGACCTCGTGGCTCAGACGGCCAACGGTGCAGTACTTGCGGCCGGGCTGAAGACGGAGGACACGCAGGGCCTGGGGGACAACCATCTTCTTCTTCTTGTCGTAAGGGGGAGGGACACCCTCAAAGACCTTGAGGCGCTCGAGGGCGGCGGCACCACGGGCGGTCTTGTGGGGGATCATGCCTCGGACGGCCTTGTAGAAGATTCGGGAGGGGGCGCGGAAGTGGAAGGGACCTGGTCTTGGGGTCAACGGCTGTTCTCTCTCTCTCGTCTCTCGCGAGTCGGGGCATTCGTAACTCACCACCGCGGGTAGGGTTGTATCGGGTCATCTTGCGCAGGTAGGCGTGGTACTTGACTGTAGTCGTTGGTCAGCATCTTTTGCCTTCTCGGGGTTTGCATCTCGCCGCTCTCGCCGTCGGTTCATTTCTCCGCCATGGTCGAACGGGGTTGTGCGTCTTTCTCGGAGGGGGACAGGTTTCGGAGTGGTAGGCAGGTAGGTAGACATACGCTTCGAGCGGAAGAACTCGCCAGAGATGTTGAGGGCCTCGCAGCGGACGATGACGATCTTCTGACCGCTAAGGAGCTGCTTGGCGACAATGCTGGCAAGACGGCCAAGGAGATGACCCTTGCCATCGATAACGACCTGGAGACGCACACAAACTTTGGTCAGCCTCGTGGATTCTGCAGCGTGGTAGCGGAGGAAGTGTATGCATGTGCATGTGCGCCGAGGAAGACATGATGAGCATGGTTGGATGAAGAGCGACGCAGAGCCAGCACAACGCGGTCCCTCCAATTGCCCGCCGTTGCGCTCGTCGTCGCCGTCGCTCTCATGACCCTGATCCAGTATGCCTTGCTCGTCGTCCCTCTCGATGCCCTCATCGACGCACATGCTCTGCCCTCTCCGTCCGCATCAAAACACTCCGGTAGGAATACTCACGACCTGCTCGAACGACGACATGGTACCGTCACTTCTGAACTGAAGGAGAGTAGAGAGGCAGCTCGGGTAATGACACACAAATCCTCTGACCGGTCCGGCGAGAATCTGTTTGCTGTGCTGCTGGGGTTAGTCGTCCCTGCGGAAGTGTTGGGTGGAAGTGGTCGCGATAGTGGTTGACGGGCAAAAAATCCAAGTTCCGCTCGAGGGCTCGTTGTGCTGTGGGAGAAACGGCGCTAGCCGGCTGTGGAAAGGCCGCTTTGGCCCGCAAGCGAAGAGGGCTGGTTTGCTCGTGGTGCTTAGGGCTAGCAGACCTAGGCGCTAGGCCTCGCTCACCGATAATTTGCCGGAAACCATCACCAGCCAACGGCACAGTCACGTGTATCAGCCTCGTGACCGGCTGGCACGATGAGTGGTCATGATGCCATGGCAGCCAGCCCCGTATGTAGCAGCGACGAGTTCGAGTAGATGGGCGCCATTCGGCTTCAAGCTCACATTCAGCAATTCTTTGGAAAATGCGAGCAAGTACAGATCGCTATCAACCGAGCACCTAGTACGCCAGAAATTAAAGACAGAATTGGCACGCTTGACATCTATGCAGTATGAGTCTCTAGTCGCTGCCATGATTACATCCCTACGCCCTATGCACCAGTCTTCTAATGGTACAGTCTCTACTGGCCAATGCCCGTCATATCAAATCTCCAGCCAACGTATAATTCCAATAAACACACGGCCACAATAGCCCCAGGCACACCTTGGAGAGTGGACTAGATCGTTCTCGCTGTCTGCCACTTTTCAAATGTACACCAAAATCCCTTGTCGATGGTAGATCAAGGCAATCAATGGATAAGAAGTCAAGAAGAATCCCTGACAACATCCAGCCTCTTTAGAGTCGCCTGGACATGCTTGACCAGCTCCTTTCTCCTGGTCCGGACCTCGGGGTTACCGTCGCTCTCGACGCCATCTAGTTTCAGGATAATCTGCTGCATAATCGTCTCCGACACCTTTCTGTGCTCGTCCTCTCGCTTCTTGGGGTCCGAGGGCGGCGCCGCAATAAACTCTTCGCACAATGGCAGCCACTTGCTGGTGAAGTCTGTCGAGATATCGTACAGCTGTTTCAGCGGGCCGGTGGTTGGTAGCGGAAGCGACCAGATGGCCGACGCTGGTCCGGGACCTGCTGCTGCCGATGCCGCTGACGTGGCCGCCGGCGGTGGTGGGGGTGAACGGTTGCCCAGGGTCGAGTTGCTATCGCGGGGACTGCCGGTGCCGATCGAGTCGGTATCGGCTGCTCCGTTGGGCTGCTTCTTCTTGCTGCCCTTCCTCTTGCGGCGTGATTTTGACTTGCCAGTCTCGCGGGGAGCGTCGACAATGACCATTTCCTCCTCCTCATCTGGGCTGCTGCCGCCCTCGCCCATGTCGGAGATGACGGCCAGCAGCTCGCTGTTGTTCTTGACGCCGTAATCCCGAACCGAGGCCGAAGCATCCCGGAGGTTGCGGCCCTTGTAGTGCAGCTTGACCCGGCGAGTCAGTCGCTCCGACAGCTCCAGCATGACGCCGACTCGTTTGCGCACATCCCTGACCTGGACCTTGCCATCGCCGATGGAGTAGGCCGGGAAGTGGGTGGGATAGGTAACGCCCTTGTGCTTGATGAGCAAGACATCGTCGTCGGGAGCCGGTGGGGCAGCCGAGTGAGATCTGGGGTAGTAGTGGTTGTCTGAGACATCCTCGAGGTCCTGGGAGGTGATGTAGCTAAAGTCATCGTCGGTAACGGCCGGGGCACCGCCGGCCATGGAGGTGTAGGGCGAGAGCTGTTCGCGCGAGATGGGCCAGCCGTATCTGGACATGGTGAGGGGCACGGCGACGAGGACGGCTAGACTGCTGTAGACGACGGAGCGAGGGATGCCTAGGGTGTCGGAGATGTAATCGCTCGAGTCCTGCAAGACTGATGAGAGGTTCGTCAACGCCCCGTTGAGGTAGGACGTGACGTTTTGGATGGCACCCGGGGATGCCACGATTTCCTGGCTTGAATCCACCTTGTCGACGGTTCAGTGGTGGCCCCAAAAGAGGACACCCTAAGAGCGAATGCGGCGGGAGACCAAGGTCATGTAGGGGGACGGGGAGTGAGGCAAGAGGCCTAGGTCTGCGCCGTGGGCTGTTCGTGGGCTTGCAAGGCTTGGTAGTGCGCGGGGGAGTGGAGCAGGGTGGGCGGCGAGCGGGCGGCGAGCGGGAGGCGAGCACACGACGAGTGAGCGGACGGCGGATCGGGACGTTTCAGGGGTCTACCCAGCGGCCGTTGAGTAGGTGTCGAGCAGTCGGGGAAGAGGACAAGGCAGAGAGCAGAGATGTCGTACCGCAGGCGGGTGAGGTGAGTTGGCAACAAGCCCGAGTGTCGAGGACAAAGCGAGAGCCAGCGAGAGGGCGAGGGTGGGATGACGCCGTGAGGGGTTCCAGCGTATCGTTCCAAGGCGGTGATGATGCAAGGCGAGCAGCCACTGGGGGCGCGCTGCAGGCTGTATCGAGGTGATTGGCCGGACGGGCGTGGATGGGGTGGTTGTTGGGCTGAATGCAGGCAGAGAGAGAAGCTGGATGCAACTGGAAGACTCGCCAGTAGATTGACCGTGCAGCAGAATGGTGATGGCGCACGGGCACCGGATGGGAAAAGAAAGGATGGAGATGTGGACGATGGTGGTTTGGTTTGGCTTTGGACAGACTGGCTACAGGTGGCAGATGCAAAGTAAAGGCCAGCACGGCAGCTGGCAGCTCAACTTTTTTTTTGAGCCGCAATCTGATTGACAGCCCAGCCCGGGAGATTGGGAGCCCGAGTACGTACCCCTTGTCCCCTCCCAGGCTCCCACAGCGGGGGCTAGGGGAGGCTACGGCACTAAAGCCCGCTGTGTCGGGGCGGTGGGCGTCCACTTCCAGGGGGTGGCTGCCGCTGAAGACTCCCCAGATGCCACTAGAATGCGCTGTGCAGGCCTCTGGAGCCTCGAGTCTGGAGCGGGAGTCTGGAGTCCCGTCTGGAATTGGATATGGAATCTGGAATCTGGAATCTGGACCCCCGATCATCGGGCTGGGGCTAGGCCCAAACAGGCATCCGCGGGCGACAAATTCTCGCGGGCCCATTGCATCATCGCCAACCCGCGTCAAGTCCAGTCAAGCCGTCTTCCATCCACCACGACCTGCTTCTGCCAACCCACTCCCTCTCTTCCCCTTGTTTCTCTTGTTGTCTCCTCTGCTCTCTTCTCCTCTCCTCCACTTCCATGAACATCTTCCGATCCTTCTTTACTACTTCCGCCACCAATTCCGGCACAATGACTCAAGCTTCGCAAAAGGTCCAGCAGATTATCAGCGACAACGCTGTCGGTACGTTTTGCCCATGATCATGTCATGCTGTCATGCACGCTCTCGTCATGGCCCCTCCTCGCCTTGGGCCCAGTGGGGTCTTGGCGCATTTCTTCTTGTCATCGTGCCCGTTGGCTGACCCAGTTGCGTCGTCTGGTAGTTGTCTTCTCCAAGTCGTACTGCCCCTACTGCACGCAGACCAAGAAGGCTCTCAAGGAGCTCGGCGCCAAGTTCGAGGCCCTCGAGCTCGACAATGCCAGTACGTCGCATCCCTCCCCCTTTCCTGGGAAGCTTCCAGCTTGTCTAACACGATCCAGGCGATGGCGCTGCCCTCCAGGACGCCATTGAGGAGCTGACCGGCCAGCGCACCGTCCCCAACACCTTTATCAACCAAAAGTCGATTGGCGGCAACTCGGACCTGCAGAGCCTGGCCAAGTCTGGCCAGCTGAAGAAGCTGCTCACTGAGGCTGGTGCCCTGTAAGCCATGCTCCAACAGTTTTCAGCATCAAGGCTCTGGTTGGAGGGATCAATCAGCTGATGATGGTCTCTCCAGGTCCAAGCTCTAGTGCATAGACGAGCATGTACTGGGTTTGACAGGAAATATATATAGTGCGCATCACCTCTAGATGGGGATAGAATGGGACAAATAATAAAGTACATTGTCAAACAAATCTCGAGCTGCCGATGCCGAGTATGCACGTGTCTCGTGTCTCGTTGCCGCTATTGATATACAGCCATAACGTACATGATTGCTTCGCTCTCTTTCGTTCTTTTATCCTAGCAACTTTCTGATGGCCTGGTCCATCTTCTACAAGACCTGCGTGGCAACAGTGCCTACCGGTCGCTCGACAAACTCCATGATGCCATTGATGATGCTGGTCCGTGCCTGCTCCGAGGCGACCTTCTTGCCACCCAGGTAGTTTAGCCAGAGGAGACGCGAGAGTCGCTCGTCGTCTACAGCACCCATGAAGCTCTTGTTGGGCGCGCCAATGTCGCCAGCATCATAGGTAATGGACAGCTTGCCGGCCTCGTCGCGCACGAGCAGCATCTCCTTCTTCTTGGGCACGGTGCCGCGCTGGAACATGACCTTGAACTCCTTCATGGCCGTGCCAAAGGCCTCGTCATTGTACGCCGGGTCCCGGCTCGACCGGGCCTGGATGGCCCGCACCAGGCCGTCGCGCAGGTGGGGGAAGTCGGTATCCTTGACCGGGGCGATGCGGAAGGCGCTGCGGCAGCCGGCATCCCTGAGCATGGTGTTCCACGTCTCCTCGCTCTCAATGGGGTCCTGGAGAGCCTTGCGCAGCGTCTCCTTCTCCGAGGGGATCAGGGTGGTCGCCAGCGGGTTGACCTTTTTGACCAGGTAGCTCTGCAGCTTGGCAATGTCCTGGGTCGCGACGTAGAATCCTACCACGTAGACCTCGATGCCGATAAAGGTAACTGTGCGGGTGCCGAGACCGACGAGGGTAAACTCGGTGCCCTGCTTGTTGCTGATGGAGGCAGCGATGGGGCCCGCGGCCTGCTCGTTGCCAGGCAAGGCAATGTCGATTGTCCGGGGGAACATCTTGATGGTGGTGTTGCCAGTCGGGACAATCTCGCGGCCCTCTTCATCGTGGAGAACAACCTTGCGCTTCTCTCCGCCCTCGGTCTTGAAGAGTTCGGTGGGAGACGGGGCGTCACACTTGATGGCGTGCTTCTCCTTCTCCTTCTCGAGGTCGAGGGCCTCCTTGAGCTTCCAGGCCGTGTAGATGAAGGCGCCAATACCGGCAAAGGCGCCGGCGGCGAGGAAGGCGGTGCGGTTGTGCTCGTAGTCGCGGCGGCGAGAGTTGAGCTTGTTGACGTCGAATTCATCGCCGATGCGTGCCGTCTGTCGCTGGGAGAAGACGGTTCTTCGGGTCGCCCTGGCGGCGCATCGCGCAGTCTGGCATTGGCGCCGGACGACGGGCCTGAGAGTCGTCGGACGGAGCATTGGGGGCGGTTTCGGTGGCGTGGAGTGGGAGACGGCGTCGCTGAATGTCAAAGAGGGCCCGAGGATTGATATCGACCAGCGCAGATGGGCTGGTTGCGAACTTGAACGAAGTTCGGCATGTAGTAGTATGCTACATTAGCTCAACGTACGAGTGGGAAAGCACGTGATCGACGATCTTTGGACTGCGTCGATTTACCGACGTCACATCTGGGGAGGGCCAGCAGTGCCGCAAGGTACGTATCTTTTGAGTGGATACAATTACCCTGGAGCTTTGAGATGGTCTCTGGGTTCAGATATTCATCAGGCTGAATACACGGTATGACCAACAGTAGGCGCTTACGTCGGTACTTGAATCATGGACTCTGTCAGAAGTGTCGCGCAGCATACATAATCATGTGAGCGAGTGGTTTACGCGCAAAGAGAGCACGAGGATGCCGCGTGGTGCTGATTCGACGTGTGATGGACGACTGACGAGCAATGTGATGAATCAGTCAGCAATCACATCTGGGGTGCAACCAAGTACGACATGGAGGGATTTAGCAAGCAGCAAGGGTTAGCGAGCACCTGCATATCATAGCTTGTAGATGCTCGTGCATGCATCAGCAGACAGCAACAACTGAAGGCATATTGATTTGGTCCCGAGTAATGGACTCTTCGTCAGTGCTTGGTTTCCATTAAAGAGTCGCCAGGTTAGCGGTAAGGAGCAGGGATGGATGGCACTCCTGAGTCCTGACAGCCGGAATTGCATGGATGTGGCTGACAAATGGGGTGCCGTAGATCCGGCCCCGCAGCGTTAATCGACCAAATCTACAGCGCCCCGTCGCCTGTGGCCCAGCAGGCGCACCCACTGAGCCACAGGCGCTGTAGCGAGTCCAGCGTGTTTTAGCGTGTCCAAGCAGTGGCGCACAGGCGAGGCTGAGGCCCTAGCGGATAAGCGCCCGGGTTCATGGGGCGCAGTTCTCCGCTCAGGCCTGTTTCATCCACTGACAGCTGCCGCACACTCGCGCCCAGAGGGAACCAACTCGCTCCAGCATCCATCTGCCATCTCACCTCCAAGACGTCGACTCTACATCCAAATCTCACGACTCGACAGCACGCGTGTTCCCTCTGCCGCTGTCAGTTTCTCGCTGTCCGCAAGATCGCCACAGAGCAGCATTCACCGACAACAGTGCCAGAGACGACCCGCCGCCAGTTTCGCTTGCCCCGAGACGACGGGTGTCACGTTGGCGCCCGCCCTTCTCAGCCCAATCAACCCCCTCGTGATAGCCTCTTCTACCTACCTACACCACCGCGTTTCCCTTCCTTTCCTCATCGATCCCTCCTCTCGGGGCATCTCGAAGCCCTGCACCCTACCGACTTCTTCACCATGGCTGCCCTCGGCGTTTCCCCTGCCGCTGCCGCCGCTGCAAACGCCAACGCCAACGCCTCTGAAGATCAGGACGACTCGCGTTCCTCGTCGTCAACAAACTCTCCCGCCCCCGCCGATAATGAAGAATCCGACTTTTTCCTCGGCGCAAACGACTCGCAGTCTTCCCTCGGCGTTCCCAACATCCAGGACATGCAGGTCGACGATAGCTGCTATCCGCCCGTCAACTGCCTCCCCAACGAGATCTTCATCAGCATCTTCTCCAAGCTGAGCGCCACCTCGGACCTCTACCACTGCATGCTCGTCTCCAAGCGCTGGGCCAGGAATGCTGTTGATCTGCTGTGGCACCGACCAGCTTGTGTCAACTGGAAGAATCATAGAAGCATCTGCCAGACACTTGGCCTCGAGAGGCCCTTCTTCAGCTACCGAGACTTTATCAAGCGCCTCAACCTCGCTGCCCTCGCCGATAAGGTCAACGACGGCAGCGTCCAGGCTCTGGCCGTCTGCACCCGGGTCGAGCGTTTGACGCTGACTAACTGCCGCGGCCTGACCGACTCGGGCCTCATCGCCCTTGTCGAGAACAGCTCCTCCCTGCTGGCTCTCGACATTTCCAACGACAAGAACATTACCGAGCAGTCGATTCACGCCATTGCCCAGTACTGCAAGCGCCTCCAAGGCCTAAACATTTCAGGATGCGAAAATATCTCCAACGAGAGCATGACTGCCCTGGCACAGAGTTGTAGATATATTAAGCGGGTAAGTCTTTGCCATCTTCGTTTGACTCTCCCTGGCATTCATTAATGGGCACACCGAGAATACTTTCTGACTTACTTTTTTCATGCCTATAGTTGAAACTTAACGAATGTGCCCAGCTTCGCGACGATGCCATCCTTGCTTTTGCCGAGCATTGCCCCAATATCCTGGAGATTGACCTCCATCAATGCAACCAGATCGGAAACAGCCCCATTACGTCTTTGATGACCCGAGGAAACTGCCTGCGCGAGCTACGACTCGCCAACTGCGACTTGATTGACGATGACGCCTTTCTCTCGCTGCCCGCCGGTCGTGCGTTTGAGCACCTCCGGATTCTGGACCTGACGTCTTGTGTTCGTCTCACCGATGCTGCGGTCCAGAAGATTATCGATGTTGCACCACGCCTTCGCAACCTTGTCCTGGCGAAGTGTCGTAACATTACCGACACTGCCGTCCATGCCATCTCGAAGCTCGGCAAGAACCTGCACTATGTGCACCTGGGCCACTGCGGCCAGATTACCGACGAGGGAGTCAAGAGACTCGTCACCAACTGCAACCGGATTCGATACATCGACCTGGGTTGCTGTGTCAACTTGACTGACGAGTCGGTGAAGCGGCTGGCTCTGCTACCAAAGCTGAAGCGCATCGGTTTGGTCAAGTGCAGCTCCATCACGGATGAGTCCGTGTTTACCCTTGCCGAAGCGGCCTATCGGCCTCGGGTCCGAAGAGATGCCAATGGCATGTTCGTCGGTGGAGAGTACTACGCCTCGAGCCTGGAACGAGTGCATCTTAGCTACTGCATCAACCTGACATTAAAGGTAAGCTTCCATATTCTTTCGTTAGCCTCGGTAATGTTCCCTAACGCACAAGTATAGAGCATCATGAAGCTTCTCAACTCCTGCCCGAGGCTCACTCACCTCAGCTTGACAGGCGTGGCTGCTTTCCAGCGGGACGACTTCCAGCCCTATTGCCGGGCGGCGCCGCCAGGTATGTTATAATATATAGTGCAGACAGAGAAGTTGCGTTCGTGCCAGGAATGAATACTGACCGGTCGCAGAGTTCACGCAGCACCAGCGAGACGTCTTCTGCGTCTTCTCCGGAAACATGGTGTCCAAGTTCCGAGACTTCCTCAACACCTCGCCGCAGTTTGAGGAGCTCCGCGATAGTTTCCTCCATCGCCAACTGGGCCGCCTTCACGAAGCCAGTCGCAGACACGCAATCCCGAGCCCGACCCAGCCCATCGGTACAGCGGACGGTGAGGGATTCGATGATGAGATGGCCGACGAAGACAACGACTTTGAAGGCCTGGACGGTACCGAGATGGTTGTAGATGCGCAGGCGCAGAACCCGGCAGCGCCTGGAAACGGTAACGGTAACGGTCTTATCCACTTTCCTGGGCAACCAGCTCCTGGAGGCGCGACGCAAGCCATTCCGGTGCCGCCTCCGCCACCCAGTCTAGGTCAGTACCCTTCCGATCTGGTTCCATACGCCCGCCTCCTGTCGCAGAACTTTGTGCCTATGCGCGGGATGTTCGGGTCGTTGGCGTTTTCTGGCCTCTTTAATAACCATCAAACAGGCGGATTTGTACCAGCACAAGCCAGCATGGCGAGCCTCGGAGCCGGCGGATCGAGCTCCAACGGAGAGGGAACGCCGGCCAGCGCGAGCACGGCAACGATACATCGGCCCCAAGAGGATGAGCCCGACCAATAGTTTGAAGAGCTAAACTGAGGGGGGTTAATGGGAAGAACACCAATTTATAATCGTTTTTGTTATTGACGCATCAAAGGGCAAGCAACTGCATGGTAAGTATGTGTCAGCTGTGTTCTGTCTTGTGCTTGCTGACCAGGTTTGCAGAACCAGATAGAATAGCTGTGCACCCTCTAGCTACACGAGAGAGGAAATGGGCAACACGAAGCACGAACCACGGACACAAAGGCGGAGTTTTAGTGTTTGGCACGCTGCGTTTGGCGGTTACGACTCACGGAAACGACCAGGTTATACCACACGGCGACACAATGATATCCCTCACAAGGGGAGAAGGAGCTCAAGTGACGACGACGATGCTTTTCTTGACTCATTCGTGGTCCGCTACTAGCGAATGACTGGAGCATCCTCGAGTCTCGCCGCCCCTCATCTCCCCTCCAACGACTGCTTTCTTATGGGCCTGCAAAGGGAGGAATTTCGCTACTGGCGACATAGAGTTAATGTTTTTGTCCAATACAGAGAGGAAGCAAGACCATCAGGTGTCGGTGTTTTGTTTGAGAGTTTGTCAAGACGCTCGAGCGAGGTGTATTCATCTCGCTACGACTGCCAAGGGTATCGAGGTAGATTTGGCAAATTGAACCGTTGTATATGGTTACATCATGCTAGCAGATTATCTATCTCGTTGCTCTGAGACTACGTGTGAGGCTATCGACGTGACTGGGTGTATTCACGTCATGGCAAATATCAGTATTAGTGCTGCATTCACGAGAGGCAAAGCAGTATTCAGGAGTAGCAGGCCGTGACTAGTCAAAGTAGTCGACAGACTCAGACGGGCAGTAGAATGAAGAAAGTAATATAGGTATTAACTGCAGTCTACCCCTGACCCTTTCCGATTTCGAAAGAAGTCAACACCCCATCCTGTTTATGCCATCTACGACAGGGACACACATGTCCCTAGACCGTGGTCTTGTCGTGGCTGTAGCGATCGCCGCCGTCGGAGCTGGGAGGCAGCGGGTGCGCAGGGTCTGCGACGTGGCGCGTCATCTCGACGTAGTCGTAGGCGAACTCGCCGAGCTCGCCGTCGTCGAGGCCGAGGTCCTCGACGTCGGGGGAGACGCGTAGGGAGAGGCCCGGGACGAGGTTGATGAGGAAGAGGAGGGCGCAGGTGAGGAGGAAGCTCCAGGCAAAGGCGGCGCAGGTGCCGGCGAGCTGGTAGCCGAGCTGGACGTAGTGCTGGTTGACCCAGCCGATGGGGTCGGCGGGGGAGCCGTCGAGGGCGAGGATGGTGTTGCTGCGGCGGGATGTTAGTGGGACGGGAGGAGTTATAGGAGTCGTGGAAGAAGCTGTGGGGGAGAGAGAGAGGACTCACTCTGCAAAGAGGCCGGTCAGCAAGTTGCCGACGATGCCGCCTGCGCCGTGAATGGCAAAGATGTCGAGGCTGTCGTCGACGCGCAGGAGAAACTTGAGCTTTGTGGCAAAGTTGCAGGCGACGCCGCCGACGAGGCCAATGACAAAGGCGGCCCAGGGGTGGACGAGGCCGGCGGCGGGTGTGATGGCGACGAGGCCGGAGATGGCGCCGGAGCAGAAGCCGATGATGCTCCACTTGCGCTCGAGGCGGTAGTCGATGAGGATCCAGACGATGCCACCGACGGAGGCGGCGAGGTGGGTGGCGATGAGGGCCATGACGGAGCGCAGGTTCATGGCGAGGACGGAGCCGCCGTTGAAGCCGAACCAGCCGACCCAGAGGAAGACGGTGCCGAGGACGACGTGGGTGACGTTGTGCGGGCGGTAGGGCAGGCCGCGGTTGGTGCTGTAGCCGGCACGGCGGCCGAGCATGATGCTGTAGGCGAGGGCGCAGGAGCCCGAGGCGACGTGGACTGGGCCGCCGCCGGCAAAGTCCTGGCTGCCGAGGACGAGGAGCCAGCCGTTGGAGTTCCAGGTCCAGTAGGCGATGGGGTCGTAGACGACGGTGGTCCAGATGAAGATGAAGACGAGGGCGGGCAGGACGCGGCCGCGGTCGGCAATGGCACCGATGGCGATGGCGGCGCTGGGCGTGTTAGTTGAAGACGGGTTCAGGGGTAAAGACACAATGTTTTGTACTCACGTAATGGCTGCAAACATGCCCTGGTACAGACACAGCAGAGCATCCGGCAGATTGCCATTGGGCTGCGCAATCGTCTTCATCAGGCCAAAGTGAGTCAGATCGCCGAGGAACGCGTTGCCGGTGCGGGAAAAGGTCAACGAGTAGCCCCAGAAGAACCACTGGAACTCGATGACGGCGACGGACATCATGGCCATGAGGATGAGCGACAGGGCGCTCTTCCGCCGCGCGAGGCCGCTGTAGAAGAAGCCCACGCCCGGCACCATGAGCAGTACGAGCACGGCGCAGATGACGACGAAGCCGAGGTCACCCTTATCGTAGAAGATGTTGAGGTCCTCGACGTCCGCCGAGTAGCCTGCGTCGGCCTTGCCCGTCGTGCCGTTGTATTCGGGGAGGTCTGCCATGGTTGCTCAAGGTCGTGGCGGCGAGGGAGACTGAGACTGAGGACGAGAGCGTATGCTATACGCTGTGTAGACCGCCCCTATAAGATGCTGGCGAAGGAATGGCCGTAGAAGATTCCATCCAGGGGCACCGGGGAACTCAAAGCTAAATACCCAGAGATTGAAACCCGAGATGAGGACTGCATCTGTAGCAAGCTCGTACCGAGTTGCTCTTCGGCACGTCGTGTTGGTCGACCGGCAAGGGGTGTAGATGCACGCCTTGCATAGCACATATATGTTGAGCATGGGTTTGCTGAGCTCCCGAGGACCAATGCGCCTCTACCTCTACAGGGGTTTGTTAAACTTCGAGGCTCAGACGAATGCTTGAAGCGTTCAACGTTGCAGCCAACCCATGTGTCGAATATGCCGTTGGTACGAGTCCCGCCGCAAGTTGACGACTGTCGATGTCGTAGTTTTGGGTTGCCATGTCGCCTCTTATCCCTGAAGCTGCTCACCGTCTTTCTCCTTTTTGGGTCGCTGGTGCTCGTTTCTCTCTCTCATCTCGTCTGTCTCCTCCATCGTTTCGAAAGAGCAGAGTAAGGACGGAGAGCCGGAAAATAAGGCTGAGGTGCATCTAGTGTCACTCGAGGACACAGTCATAGTGGTCTCGTACTTCTGCTAGTGCTCGAAGGAGTGATAGACACCGCTGCCGGGCCGCGGTGAGATGCTGTTGTGAGTTGCGACTGACAAGTATTGCTGCTCCAGAAGATCGTTCATTGTATGCTTGCCGCTCCCGGGCCGTATCTGAGCTTTCCGCGCCAGTAGCCTTTGCTGTAGTTGGCGATGAAAGGCGGTATAGCTGGCCAGAGACAGCACAACCCCCATCGTTTCCTTCCATGGTCGACTTCTCCCTTTCCCGACCCGTGATCGCTGGTCTTAGTTGGCAGATGCTCGCGACCTTTCCTACTGGAGATTCCACTTTGGAAAAGCAGCCAGCCCCCTGTAACCGTCCGACAGCATGGGTTTGGATGTGCCAGCCAACGGAGCACCTGTCAGGCAGTCGGAGGAAAAAGCATAAAAACGACCGAATCCCTCCCGAATGCGAGTGCTACTCGGTTGGGGTACATCAGTCATCCATGGATGCTTGAAATTGATCCTTCCGATGATGCCTGCGTCGACTGGCTTCGGATGGAATAGTCCGTCGTTGATCTGCTTTCCTTTTCCTAATCGCCACGGCCACAAAGCTCCACGGCGTCTTTGATCATCAGCCCCAGTAGCCAACTCGATGTCAGATCTCTGGATAACCTCCGCAAGCAGCACTTGGTGCCCTGCGTCCGGCTGTGCTTCCGTCTTCCGGAAACGTAGTCGTCTTACATCTGCCGGCCCCATCCCTGAGACATCAGCATCCGCTATGAAGCAGGCGTCGTCTTCCCGCTCCCTTGATTGAACAATGGCCTGCATGCTGTACCGGCCAGTCTTCCTTGCCGGTGCCATTGTCGAATGAAACCACGACGTCCCGTTTATGAGAATTCATTTCGCTTCATGCAGCTTCCTGAAGCGTCTCATCAGCACTGCACCGACACGACCAACAATACCACCAACACCGTACACAAACCCTGCTCCCACCTCCCCGGACGAGAATCTCTCCTTATTCTGCCCATGAATCCGAGTACCCTGTGTCAGTCGTTGCTCGATGCGCTGCTCCATTGGTAGGTTCTTATCACTTGGCGGCGTGGGGTGACGCTGGCCCACTCTCCGGCTAGCACCCCTGTCCTTGTCGTTGCTTAATCCTTTGCTTAATTGCGATTCCTCACTTTCTTTTGCTCGAGACAACCCGTTGTTAGTACCTGACTTTATGAGACCGTGTCCGTATCAGACAAGAGAGAAAGATGATTATTGCTTACCTGAGACCAACGCTACCGCCGGGAAGGTAATCCTGCCCAAGACAGTACTCTGCCAAATGTGCTGTGCTCATGCTGCTTGGAAGAGCTTCTTGTTGCAATTGGCCAGGATGATTTAAGAGAGCCGGAGGATACAAGTTCACACTGCTGGCTGGCCCAATCTCATCAGGCTGACTGCTTGACATGGTCGGAGCAATGAGGGTTGTGGTAGGACATTGCGACATGATCCCCGCGATTCTGCAATGATTGATTGTCGTCGTCCGTTGCGCCCACACAGCCTTGAAGAAGGTCGCCCAAGCCTCAACTGTTAAACTGCGTCAATGGCTGCAATTGGTGGCCATGAATGCGATTCGGAAGACAAGAAAGTGATTGAACGTGAGTAAGTTGTCCGATTTTGATACAATTGTATGTCTTTAATAGCATAATGGCCTTCTAGTACCATGCCGTGTCCTGTCTTTTACCACCCCTTTACTCCAAGCTGAAATGTGCCTAAGCATTCGGACAGTGCAAAGATTGCAGTCTCGATGTGATGTGACTGAAGCGCAGTCGGTCAGGGCTTGGTGTCTTATTATTGCCATCCGACAGCTTTCGAGTCGTTGACCAAAATGGCTGCGTTGCGTGCAAGATGTAGTGCCTTAGTGAAGGAGCCAAGACGAGAAACCTCTAGAAAATCGACAAAGGCCCGGGATTTCGTTCCCAGAAAACTTGACAGCCAAGTTGTCTGGTTGACTGATGAGCATTTCGGAACCGGAATGACCAGCATCCTGGCCCCTCCCACAGCCCCGGCATCTCATATCTCGCTCCGCCATTCGTTCTCAAGCTCAATAAGCTTCTCTGCGACTGTTGCAGGTACCTTTTGCTCCAGGACGCGTCTGTGCTCGGGAGAGATAGGATCCAGCACGTAGCGGCTCACCGTCTCAGGGTCTCTCTCTGCAGGCCGTCCAATGCCCAGCGCAATGCGTACAAAAGGCGACGAAGGGTACTTTCCCTGGGACAGCGAGTTCTTGACACTCTTGATGCCGTTGTGGCCCTTGTGACTCCGATCCCACGCCGTCAGGTTGACGACTCCCAGGTCCCTCTCTAGCTCATCATGCACAATGACGAGACTGAGCGACGCCGGGTCATGCTGCTTGATCGTCTCGAGCCACGCGCGAGCAACGAAGCCGCCCGAAATGTTCATGAGCGTTGGCGACTGGACCAGCGTATACTTGGGCCCTTGGGACACGAGACAGTGGTGGTTCCCCAGCGTCACCTCCCTAAACTTGGGGTAGCGTAGGACCTGCGCCAGGCCATTGAGGGCAAAGTGGCCGGCAGAGTGAAGGCTCTCGTACTTTGGCAGCGGGTTGCCGAGACTGACGACGAGGAACCGTGGGTTGAACATGGTGGCACGCCTTACTTACATGGTCAGTCAGTTGAAGGGTTCGCGACAGAGTCGATGGATTGCGGAACGCGATTTCACGTGACCGTCTGGATGCGCCGGAGGAACTCCTCTGCCGATGCCGAAGGCGATCCAAGCCTCTTTGGGCGACTGACGTCGATCAGCCGATTGGCAAGCGACTGGGCTGCGGTGTGGCTGAGCCCCGGTTTTGTCGTCACTCGTCACTCATCCATTCGAGTCAACCTGTTGGAGGCCGTCTCCTTGTCAACTTCCGGCATCACTCCAGCTTCTGATCCAGGCGCCTCGAACGATTAGACGATATCCAACCAGAAAACAGGCATACTTACCGCAGAGGCTCTAGCCACGAAAACAGCCAATCAGCCAACATGTCTTGGGCGGGTGAGAAAATCATCCATCACCCCGCAATGAGGAGAGACAGACAGAGAGAGGGGGTCTAACAGATGGCTAGGGTTCAAGAAGAATGTGAACCGCGCGACGACGCAGGTGATGATGAAGACGGGTATGTCCAGGTTGCCATGGCGCGTCGGAGGGGAGCCCGCTAACGAGGTGCTCCAGGGCACGTCGAGAAGACCAACGATCGTGACTATGAGGTGGAAGAGAGGTTAGCACCAGCACTTGCCCGTATCCTCGACACGGACAGTCTCTAACGCGACGACACAGACGATTCAAGACAATGGAGGCTGCTGCCCTGCGGCTACAGAAGGAGTCCAAGGGATACCTAGACTCGCTAAGAGGTGAATAGTCCTGGCTGGGTTCCTTGCAGCTGTCACGGACGGGGGCTAATCGAACTAGCCATGACGGCATCGCAAATGCGCATCGCCGAGACAATCGACGCCTTTTACGGAGACGCCGGGGCCAAGGACGGCGTGAGCAGAAGCTACAAGCAGGCCGTCGAGGATCTCGACGCCGAGACGATCAAAGCCCTCGACGGCCCCTACCGGACGACGGTCCTCGACCCCATCTCGCGCTTCTGCGCCTACTTCCCCGACGTCAACGAGTGCATCAAGAAGCGCTCCCACAAGCTGCTCGACTACGACGCCCTCCGCGCGCGCGTCAAGCGCCTCGTCGAGAAGCCCGACAAGGACGCCACCAAGCTGCCGCGCACCGAAAAGGAAATGGAAATGGCCAAGGCCGCCTACGAGCAGCTCAACGAACAGCTGAGCACCGAGCTGCCCCAGCTCATCGACCTGCGCGTGCCCTACCTCGACCCGACCTTTGAGGCCCTTGTCAAGATCCAGCTGCGCTTCTGCGCCGAGGCGTACTCGCGCATGGCGCAGGTCCAGCAGTACCTCGACGCCGACACGAGAGACCAGTACGCAGAAGGCCTCCTGGATGCCCGCGTTGAGGAGGTGCTGCAGGAGATTCGCGAACTAAGCATCAGCGGCACCGTGTGAATGAGCGGGCGCAGCGGAGAGTGGCGGACAGACAAAGTGCGGCGACTGATTTGGAACAAACACTGGGAATTGGCGTACTGGTCGGATGCAGAGCTTTTCTTTGTACAGCTGATGTCAAGTTTATGAATACATACTCTAGAGATGCGGGCTCTGCGAGGGAAACGGAAGCCCTCTGGAGCCTAGAATTGGACCCGAGAAGCTTTCTCGTGTCGTCTCCATGATGTTTTCCATATCTCATACTGACTTTGTGTCTTTGTGTCTTTGTATTTTTTTGCAGCGTGCCGTCCTGAGCCATTAGGGACATGCTATATAATGATGATGGTGGTGGTGATGATTTGTGCTGCTTTTTGCAAACTCCATGGGCGTCTCTTGCTTATGCCTCGCTGACCCAGACGCCATCTGAAAGAAGAAGTGACCCTTATTGAGCAATATCCCATTCGCCCTTTATCCTGCCCTAGTTACCAGCAACAGCCCCGTTTGGCTTCCCAAAGAGGTCGCTTAGGCTCAGCCTCCGTCCCATGGCCTGCATGGCGGGCCCAGCCTCGGCGCCCTGGCCGTCGACGGGCATGGCAGCCCTGGCGACCTTCCAGCTCTCCTGGATGGTGGCGCCGTTTGCCTCGCGGGTCTCGTCCTTGTCGTTGTGGATCCAGACGCCGAGGACCTTTTCGCGCTCGGCCCAGTCGCCCTCGACGCGAAGGATGACGAGCTCGCCCGAGATCTCGACGTGGCTGACGCGGGCGAGGTCGACAATGACGTTTTCGAGGCCGCGGCGGTTGAGGATGAAGACGCAGGCGCGCGGGTGCTGCGTCGGGTCCTCGGGCAAGGGCGCCTGGGCGCAGACAAACAGGGTGCCCTCGACGCCCGACTTGTCCCACGTGCCCTCGGCGCTGTCAAACGTGTAGATGACGGCGTTGGCCGCGATGCTGAGGATGGTGTGGATCGACGGCAGGTAGCGCTGCAGCACCGACAGGTTGAGCTCCGTGTTGGAGCGCGGCGGCGGCGGCGCGTACGGCGCGTGCATGGTTGCGTACGCGGCTGCGTCCGACTCGTAGTCGGAGACGGCGTGCGTCTTTGGGTTGGACGGTTGGCGGCTGTGCCGGGCCTTGCGCGGCGTTGGTCGATTCATGGCTCGAGAGGAGGAAGCTGGAGGGGAGGGAGACAAGAGGCGCGGGTTTGCGCAAGTCGAGCGGGTGTATCTGGGACTGGAAATAAGCTGACGAGAGACTCAACAGATGAGGTACGTCGTGGTCCAAGCTGTGTGCGAAGAAGATGTGGTGATGGTGGTGATGGTCCAAGTTGGACGTCAAGTTGGAGTTGGAGTTGGAGTTGGACAGCAGTGGCCTTATCGATAAGCCCCAGCACCACAAGCCGCCGCTATGATGACAATGACGCTGCTGCTGCTATCTCGGCGGGGTCTTTTCCATCACCATAAACATTCAACATTCAACATTCATCGCGACTCCAGATACGGACCGCCCTTGCTACCACTCGCTGTAGAGACGATAGAAGCTCTCTCGCCTGCTATTCCCATCTCTTACAGATCCACCTGCTACCACCCGCTCCAAGCTGCTTCAACAAACGCCTGCTCACCTGCGCGCACGACCGACATCGCCATGATCTAGAAGACCAGTTTCAATACTCCCTACGATATCGCCAGTCGCAAGCGTCGCAGAAACCGCTCAAGGGCCTCCTACTCTTCCACGATGGCTTCCCACTCTGACGCGCACTCGGCGCATTCCGCACACACGGCGCACTCGGTACACTCTGCGCACTCTGTCATCACCGAGCCAGCCGAACAGACGTCTTCGCCGCATTCTCTCGCCCGCGCCGTCCATGCCCGGCGCTCCGAGTACGTGAGGCCGCACAAGATCAGGATCAAGGTCGGCTCGTGGAACGTCGCAGCTTGTCCTGGGACCGACAAGGATCTGGCGGCTTGGTTCGTCCAAGGCAAGGGCATCGACGAGAAGCTCGGCGGGTTGAATCTTTCGTCTGATGGCCCGAGCAAAACCCAATCCCAGCAAGACGAGATTCACTCGTCCCGCCTCCCCACCGGCGACGAGGTCGGTCTCTATGTGCTGGGGCTGCAGGAGATTGTCGATCTCAATACGACAAAGGACTTTGTCAATCGTGCCGTCTACACCGACACCACGGCAATGGACAGGTGGAAGGCGGCGGTGCAAGCTGCGATGCCGCCCGGATACGAGCTCATCACGGCCGACCAGATGACGGGCCTCCTGCTCCTCGTCTACGCCTCGCCCCAAGTCGCACTGACCATCAGCAACGTGAGCACCAAGCAGGTCGGCACCGGCTTGCTCAACTACTTTGGCAACAAGGGCGCCGTGACGACGCGGCTGCTGTTTGGCGAAACCACTCGCATGGCCTTTGTCAACTGCCACCTGGCCAGTGGCACCACCACACAAAACCTCGACCGTCGAATCTGGGATGTCGAACAGATCCGCTCCAAGACGCAGTTTGACCCCATTGTACGCGCTGGCGTTGAGGAGGACGAGAGCGACACGATTGACAATGCCGACTTTGCCTTTTGGTTTGGAGACTTGAACTTCCGGCTGGTTGGCCTCCCTGGCGACGATATCCGACGCCTGCTGACGCTGCATGCCCGTGGCGAATATGTCTCGTCCGACGACAAGCCCAAATCGGCACTCGGCGGCCGAGGTATCGTTGTGACGAAGCAGAGCGATATCGACGACGATACCACATTGGCCTCGTCACTGCATTCCCGCGACGAGAGTTTCGATTCCGAGAGCTCGCTGCCAGACCCCGACGACTTCCCCGAGGACCCGAGCCAAGATCCCACTTCGTTGCAGGCCACTCTAGACTCGTTGCTGCCCCACGACCAGCTACGCGACATGATTAAGCGGCGCAAGGTGTTTCACGAGGGATGGCGCGAGGGTCCTATTGCATTCCTACCTACGTATAAATACGACGTCGGGACCGTTGGCCTGTTTGATTCGAGCGAGAAGCAGCGGGCTCCCAGTTGGTGTGATCGAATCCTGTACCGGACGCGCAAGGATAAGCAGGACTACGAGGCCAAAATCAGGGATGAGGCGGCGGCGAGGAAAAGGGACGAAGAGATGAAGTCTAGGGGACTAGACCAAGATGACGAAAATGTGCTCTTTAGCTACGACCCGGAAATCGACGGCGACGAAACACCAATGTCGGCCGAAGGAGTAGAGGCTTACGTCGAATACGACGAGTACGACGACACTGGCTCGCAAGAGGTGGTGACAAAGGATGGCTTCCACGACCGCATTAGCCTTGACCTGTACGCCTCGCACCAGCACATTACCTCGTCGGATCACAAGCCCGTCGTCTCCGTCTTTACGCTCAACTACGACGCCGTCGTGCCCGAGCTCAAAGCGCTTGTCCACGCCGAAGTGGCCCGCGAGCTGGACCGGGCCGAAAATGAGGGCCGACCAGTCGTTACCATGGTGGTGGAGGGAGCTACGGGCAAGGATGAGGACGAGAATATTGTCGACTTTGGAACGATTGCGCCGTTGGAGAAGAAGACGCGCTCGGTGACTCTGGCCAACACGGGCGGAGTGGCTGCGACCTTTTCATTTGTGCAGAAGCCTGGCATGGAGGACGAGGATGGTCAGCCAGACTGGCTCAGGACGTCGTTTGTTCGGGCGGATGAAGAGTCGCCCGGACCTCTGGGCCACTCGGTAACGCTTGATCCGGGAGAGACGGCCATGGTGGTTCTGCAAGTGCAGGTATCGACAAAGACGCAGATCCAGGCCCTCAACGAGGGTCGCGCCAAGATTGACGATGTCTTGGTTCTACGGATAGAAGACGGCCGCGACTACTTCATTCCAGTCCGCGGAACCTGGCGGGCAACGTGTCTCGGCAGATCGATAGACGAGCTCATCCGCGTCCCCGATGGGGGTATACAGAAGTTTGTGCAAAACAAGGGAATCGAGGGCGCCATCCCGTACGATGCAGAGGTGCACTGCTCGGCGCCCAAGGAGCTGTTCAAGCTCACCGAGGCAGCCCAGACGCTCGTGGAGCGCTGCGTCGCCGACGAGACGATGCTGGAAGAGCCTCTGATGCCTCGAGACGCCGGCTGGCCTGTTGACGCGGCGACGTGGACGCTGCCGCGGGAGGAGCTGGAGAGCCACGAAGTCACACTCATCAACGCTCTGGATTCGGACCAACAGCTCGTACCGGCACTGCCAGCTGAGCTGCCGGCGTCTCACAAGCTCGAAGTACTTGCCTCGGTGCTGCTAGTCTTTCTCGAGTCCCTCACCGACGGTCTCGTCCCGACGCACCTATGGGCGAAGCTCTCCACCTCGATGCCCAACATTTCATCACTTGCCTCCAACGCATGGCCTGACGCCAAGACGCACGTGCTCGACCTCCTCTCTTCGGCACCCAACCACAATATTGCCTTTGTCTTCTTGACGGCGACGCTGCAGCGCATGGTGGCGGAGCTCAGCTCGCTGGCGGATGGCACGCCGCCGAGCGCGGGCATATCGCGGCGGCTGAGCTTCCGGCGCGGGGGCACGGGGGACGAGGCGACGCGGAAGCGCCGGCTCCGGGAGCGGAGGTATGCAGAGGTCGTGGGGCCGCTCGTGTGCCGGGCGCCCGAGGGGGAGAAAGGGGCGAGGGAGCGTGCGAGGGCGGTGGTGGAGATGTTTCTGCGGCGGGACGAGGATAGCTAGAGGCGGAAGCGGCGTCGAGTAAGGTGAACTGATGAGATGATGATGAGGCAGGGCGTTTTGTCGGTGGAAAAAAAAAGGGGGTTTACATGTCTTTTCAGGGTTGGGTTGTTCTTTTTTTCTGTATCATCATGAAGTTGGTGTCTCACGAGTGGCATGGCGTAGAGGCAGCAGGCGCTTTAGCTTGGCCGAATGATTAGCAATTTGATCAAGATACCAGTAACTGGGCTGCGTTCCTTTGTGAGGCTTGTTTGGCAGTTGGCGAGTTGGCTTTTGTTGTATTTGGCTCTCTAGAGCAAACCGCTTTGTTTGGTTTGGGCTTCACCTTGGCCATGACAATGGCCATCGCGAGATGCTACTGCTCACATGACCAACGGCACTGACTCACTTTGCCTTGACGCTGTTTGGGGCAGAGTGCGTGAATCAGCGAGTTACTTGGTCGCTACTCAGTTGAACGTCGATTGCTTCTCTCCTTCTCCACCAACTACATCTTGCTGAGGCTTCTTGCCTTTTCTACTCTCTCTGAATCTCCTACACACTCCTCGTTGCTTTACTCCCACCAACTCTGCGTGTTACTTATTTATCATCTCAGCCCGGAGTCGACAAGGAAGAAACTATTGCTACCTGAGTATCCCGCCTCAACCTCCATCCCGCCCGCAAAAGACGACACAGAGCAGATTGATGCTGCTGCCCTCTTACCTGCGATGCTGCGTTGTGGCCAAATACGACCGAAACGGGTAAAACAACCGCCACAGCCAAGCTCGCGATGGGGCGTCAAGGCGACCGACACGGCCAAGCTCTCGACGGAGCTGCGGTACATTCTCCTCGACCGCACTCTGGACCTGCTCCGCAGCCTCGAGGCGTTACGACTTCGCGCGCTTCAGCACGCCTCGCATGAGGCCGTGGGCGTTCTCGCGCCGCTGATTCCGCTGCCTCTACCACCGCCCGAGGAAGCCATTGAGCTGTTTGACCGGGCGACGAGGTGGGACTTTCCGTGGCTCGTTGGGGACTCTAGAGGTTAGGAGTCGGAGCTTCTCGAGGATGCGGACTGGGAATTTGTCGCGAATGAAGATGGCGGTGCCATGTCGCTGCAGTCTTCTCATGGCGATGGGAATGACAAGAGAACAGACGATGAACCTCGGGTCGACGCAGAGAACCAAGCTGGTAGCTCGAGCAGTACACTTGACAAGACGGTCGACCTCAATGGCTGGGACGACCATTCCTTGTTTGTTCCCCAAAACGAGTCTTTTCCTGCAAGACTGCGATCGTATCTCGACAGCGTGGAAGCCCAGCAATTTGAAGCTAGATGCTTCGCAGCCGATAAGCCGTTGACAACGACAGAGGTTGACCAAAGCCACCTCGCAGGTATCTCATCTCAACCAGTCCGCAACAAGCACCCCATCTCTGGTGAGCACCTGCTCCGTCTGCATAAGTGCATCCAACAGACGCAGGCATTTCTCACCTATGTCGACCAGAGCGTCAGCGAGGCGCGGGAAGCGCAGCGCCGACGAGAGGCCCGGTACCGTCGACGCACGTCCAAGGGCGACGTGACGAGGGTCATGAAGAGCCGCGGGTTCGGGAGTCCGCTGGTCGATGGCATCTCGGTTGACGACGAGTGGCCGGAAGAGATGGAGTGGGGGATGCCGAAGCCGAAGCCGCGGCGACGCAGGATCTACACGGGCTGATGGAGGGATGGAAAGCATGGGCTTGGATGGGGTGAGGCGCATATGGGAACGGATAGAAGTAGGTGCCTTGTTGGAGTAGAGAGAAGCATCAAACCTGCTGTCGACAACGAACCCAGGCCAAATTGTTGCATTCTACAGTGCTCCAATTGCATACAAGTTCATTTATAGACAAGTCCGTGTATCAGACAAGCCATGTCGAGTAGATTCTGTCGTGGTAGAGTAGTATCAACACGAACAAGCCAAGTCCTTGGGCCAAGGCAGGCTAGACGCACCACGACATGTAAGAAACTCACAGCAACAGACGGACAGATTACGTTTTACTCAAATACCCAACTAACTAACCCAAGGATGCAGAAAAGGCTTGCGCTGGAACGCGGTATAATGGCAGCTCTACTACCTCTAACAAGATGGCCCATCAATTCATAAATTCATCAAGCGCGCCACGCCAGGACACAAGAAACAACAAGATTTGGTCTGCACGAGACTCAGAGTTCAGCTACGCCCCCCCCGACTATGGGTTGTTGCTGACGGCCGGGATGGGCTCGCGCTGGTACGTGGGATGGGGCGTCCACTTGTCCTCAAAGAGCTGGGAGACCCAGTAGAGCGGGTGGTCCCAGTCGAAGCGAGCCTGGGAACCCGTGTAGGGGGGAGAATGGGCGGAGGAAGGGGACGGGTGGGAGGAAGGCGGGGAGGAGGCGTTGTCGCGCTTGTAGGCGTCCCAGAGGGCGAGCTGGCGGACGACGTGGGGATCGGCGACGGCGTCGACGACGACGGCGTACTGGTCGGGTGTGAGGTGGGCGAGATGGGACTTGTCGCGCGTCTCGGGCCTCATGGGGGCGGACCAGGGCTGCCAGCTGTAGTAGTGCCAGTGGGCGAGGAGGGTGTTGCAGCCGTGGTGGAGGCGCTCGACAAAGTCGGGGATGGAGTAGCGCAGGCGGCGGCCGTAGTTGTCCCTGGCGTGGCGGTAGCGGTCGCGGCTGATCCACGAGGCCTCGCGCAGGAGGACGAAGACGGCGAGGTAGATGGTGAGCCACTGGCGCGTGTTGCGCTGCTCGATGAGGGCGTCGAGGTCGTGGAGGACGCGGCGGCGGTACTTTTCGAGTAGGCGGCTGTAGTTGACCGAGTCGAACTGGGCCACGACCATGCGGGGGACGGAGATCTTGCCGAGGAGGGGATAGGACGGGTCGTCGGTTTCGGGGTGCATGTCGAGAGTGTCGGTGCCGCAGATGTGGAATGAGCCTGTGGTGTGTTCTGGCAGGGTTAGTTGGTGATGGATGGAGTTGTAAGAGGGCGAAAGGGGATATAGTATTGAGAAGGGGGAGGATGAGAGATGAAGAGAA
>QUZG01000263.1:32274-71701 GCA_003693545.1 Pseudonectria buxi
AGAGAAGGGCGAGGATGAGAGGTGAAGAGAATGATGGGAATAAAGAAATGCGAAGAGTAGAGAAGGATGAGGATAAGAAGGACAAGAGTTGGATGAAGAAGAGGAATGAACAGCTAGAGTAGAAAGGAGGCTCTCATCCCAGGGCATCAAATCAACACTCACCCATGGCCAACCACAGAACAATCAAGTTGCCCAAAAGATCCTTTTCCTGGCTCAACGTGCCATTCGCCGCAGTATCAACCTAGACTCCAGCATCAGCATCGCCATCCAGTCAGTGCCCATGACCATGCCCAACTTACACAAAGCGCGTGGTAGCGCTCAATCGTCATCAGGTACGTCTTCTCGACAAACCCCAGCCTCACCCCCGGCGCCAGCTCCGACCGGCCCCGGGCCTCGCGGGCCATGGCATCCACGGCGAAGCGCAGCGTGTACGCCTCAAACGCGTCAGCCGTGGCGTGCACGTCGGCGAGACAGTACCGGGCGAGTTCCTTCTTCTTTCGGCGCTCCGCACGGCCGGGCCCGGCGCCGGCTTCGGTCCAGAAGCGGGCCGTGGCGTCGCCGGGCTGGGGCTCGAAGCGGACGACGTGCAGCGGCAGGGCGGGCACCGAGAGGCCCTGGGAGACGAGGATGGTGCGGACGCCCTCGCCGAGCAGGCGGCCCTTGACGTCCTTCATCTCGACGTCGGTGAAGCGGCGGGTCAGCTTGAGGCCGCCGCGGCGGAAGAGCGTCACGTCCGAGATGCGGTGGCGCAGGCACGGCAGGTGGTGGATCGTCTTCTTGGTCGTCTTGTTGACCTTGCGGCATGTCAGGCACTCGCCCTGCGGGTTGTCGGGATCCACGAGGCACTGGCGGTGTTAGTATCACAAGGAGAAAGGATCAGGGCGGCTACCTTTGTCTTTTGGCGTTGGCATCGCACGCACGCCTTGAGCTTTCGAGTCCAGGCCACCTGTGAGCGCTCCTTGGCTCCCAGCGCCCTCTTCGACTTGGCCAGGTTGCTCGTCTCGAGCTCTGCGTCGAGATCGGTGTCGTCGTTGGCATCGATGTTGTCATTGGTATCAGCATCGTCAGCATCAGCATCAGCATCAGCATCAGCATCAGCATCAGCATCAGCATCAGCATCAGCATCGGCATCTTCATCGTCATCGTCATCTACATCGTCATCTACATCATCCTGCCTAGCAATAGCAAGTGGAGAGGCGGTATTCGCAGCCACGTCATCGGCGGGACTCAGTCTCTGGCGCTTCTCGTGGCCATTCGGCGTTGCAAGTGGACGCGGCGGCGGCAGTGCATCCAACGACGCCTGCGAGTAGTCGGCCACGCCGCGGTGGTAGCTGGCATGGACCAACGAGCGAGGCTGCGAGGCCACGGCTCGATGCGACTCGGGGCCCGCGCCGCCGGGATGTTGGCCGTCGAGATAACTCGGCGACATGCCCGGGGCGAAGCTCATGCCGGCCTGGCCATTGGCGCACATGCTCGAGGGACCGCCGTGGTGAGTGTTGTCCCAGCACGCGTGAGGCTGCGGATGCTGGTGGCCGGCCCAGCTGAGCAGGTGTTGATGATCAGTCAGATGAGGCGGCTGCTTGGGCACGGGTGTGATGTCGCCCGTCAGGTTAAAGGTGAGGTTGCTGGGCAGGACAAAGTGCTGGGCTGCATCGGCATCGGCATCGGCATCGGCGTCTGCATCGTTGCCTGCGGAGCCGGGCTGCGGCGGCACTTGCAGCGGGAGTTGGAGTTGGAGCTGGAGTTGAAGCTGGAGCTGGAGCTGGCTGGGGAGGTAGCCCCATGACGGGTCATATGAGCCAAGGGGTTGCTGCTGGTGATGATGCTGCGGAAAGGACGGGGCGGATGAGACGGGCCATGGGCACTGAGCGGAGGCGGCAGTGGCAGTGGACCAGTTGGAAGTGGATGCCGTCGTCGTTGCTGTCGTGTTAGTACTGCCGTGATAGGAGCCGGGCTGGCCGAGGGCGAAGCCATTGGTGTTGGTGTTGGTGTTGGTGTTGGTGTTGGTGTTGGTGTTGCTGGTGTTGTTGGTGTTGATGCCTTGGTCGGCGGCCGCATATTGGCCCGGCCACGGGCGCTTGCGGTCACGCGGCAGTGGCTCATCTACCGGCTCCCTCTTGAGTCTTGACTTGACGGAGCCGAGAGAGCGTGTCAGAATGAGAATGAGGAATGACAAGACAGAAAGACAGACGAGGAGGATCTCGAGAGGCGGCGTCATGGCCATCCCGGCCCGCTGGTCGATCCAGTGGTCCGGCATCCACAGGGCCATGCTTTTCCCTGCTTTGCTCTGCTCTACTCGTCTCTGCTCACACCAGTACGGGCGTCGTTTGAGCTGCCTTGATTCTACTCAAGGGTCCAAGATATGCCGGCAATGCAAGAGAGGTGCAGTGCAGTGCAGTGCAGTATAGTGCAGTATAGTGCAGTATAGTATGGGGATGGCCATGGTGGGAGGGAGCATCACCTCTTTTTCTCCTCGTCTCCTCAGCCGCCACGCCAGCAGAGCACGGAAAAGGCAGCAAACAACGGGTAGGGGCATGAGTTTGCATGGAGAGAATGGCCAACTTACACCGTCAAAGTTGGACGAGTCCATGTTGGTTATTGGGCCCCGCGGCTCGGCATCATTGCTGCTCGACACGACAGGACGGGACGAGGAGGAGCAGCAGCAGCAGCAGCAGCAAAGAGGCTTGAGACCGGCCATTTAGTTAAGACGGCAAAGAAATGGAACCTCGCTCTGCCAAGCCATGTGAGACGGGGAAAACAAGTGGGCGCACGCCGACCCCTGGAGCTCGCCTTGTCAGCCACAGTTGCATCTCGAAGCAAGCAATTGACACGGCCCATGCCATTGAGGGTAGCATGTACATGTTGGCATGTACATGTTGGCATGTATCTCATACTTGCAATACCTCTGCCTCGAATGTCTCGCTCTCACCAGCGGGAATGCCATTGAATGCTTGAATGCCTGGATGCTTGGGCTCGAATGCATCTCATCTGGACAAGCTCAAGCCGGCATGGCAAGGCAAGGCAAGGCAAGGCAAGGCAAGGCATGGCATGGCATGGCATGGCATGGGCCCGGTCCACATTGTGGCTTTGCGCGATGCCAATCACTGCCCATATGCAGCCTTATCCACATTGTAGGCTGCGAAATGTACATGGGAACCTACCTGCAAGTATCATGATGGCCGAGTTGATGTTGTGTCTGCACTCATCAAGCCGAGATGGAAGCCAGCACCCAACGACACACTCGATTGAGGCAAAGACTCAATTGGGATAGAAGCACAATTGTAAAGAAGAATTGTCAACAACAAGCCGACATATTGAAGCCGGCCTGCAACCGAAACCAACCCAGCCTCGCGGCCTGTCTTGTCTTGTCTTGTCTTGTCTTGTCTTGGTTGTGGGCCTCTTCTGCGCCACATCCAACGCAGCGAGATGGACATGCAGACAATACAACAAGTCGATATCCGTATCTAACTAGGTACGGAGTAACTAAGTTAACAAACAGTAGACAGACTACAGAAAGACACAAGAGATTATTAATCCCCCAAATGGAACATGGCCAAAGCAGATCCCAACCCCAAGCCTCGATCCCGCCAGGAACAAGGGTCTCGTAAGATTCCAGGCTAGTGTCTACCGTGCTCCGAGTATCTATACTTTGCCCACTTACATCGAGATCACGGCCCCCATGACATTGACACCCAGAGCACTCGCTGCACTGAGCAACTCTGCGAGTCTTTGCCACGCAGCCAGCGAGGCCAATGGGGACTCTTTGTCGACTCTCGAGACCGGAGAATTTGGGCCTATAGACTCTAACCCGAGTGTCACCTGAAGCCGAGCTGGAGCTGGAAGCCGAGCTGGAAGCCTGCGAAAAGTCCATAACGTCAAGTCCAGTCTGGCTGCGCGTGACTGATACAAGTAGCATTCGCCCCTCGAAGCCATCTCCATGTCCATGTCCATCTCATCCCCGTTTTTCTTCTTCTCTCCTCCTCAGCCTCGTCGTCTTGCCATCTACTCACTCTGCTATCTATACCCACTCCAGGATGACCATCCCCAAGCTCCCGCGGGTCCTGGTCCTCGAGCTGTTGGCCCCCAGCAACCGACCAACTGAGAGAGAGAGACCTTGAAGCGGCCGTTTTCCCTACCTAGTCTACTGCAGTGATGACCAAGCAGCCATTATCCAGTTCGTTGTCGGCCTGCCTAGTAGCTAGCTCAGAAAGGATTCAGATTACATGGTGAATGGGCACCCGAGCCGGGCCATCTCATGACAACCCGAGAGCAGCTTGACGAGGCCAATAATTCACAATCAACCGAGGCCACATAAAAGATTCTCTTCCAAACCATCTTTGCATCCTGTCTCAACACAGTCTTGTAATCTTCATCTCTTTTGCTTTCCTTCCTTTGCAACCTGTTGTGCCATCGCCATTCACTTGCAACCTTGCTAAAAGTCGTCCGCATGGCGACCTCTCGTGGCCTCGTGCCCGTTGCTTCTCCAGCTCATCTACACGCTCAAGGAAATGCTGTCGTAACCAGTCTTGCTGATCTGGATGCCATCTCCGCCAAGCGGCCTCCAACCTCGCTCAAAGGACCCTTGGTCTGGTCTGGGCCAGACTACAGCCGAGACGAGACCTACACCCTTGTACTCACCGCCGAGGATAGAATCGAGGTTTCAGAAGCCCTGAAATCTTTCAAAGGTGAGTTTTTTTTCTAGCCTCAACCGTAGATGAACGTGGCTGACGATGACAGCTCTTGGGCTCGACGGCGACCAAGTCTCCGAGGCCAACTTTCCCCTGGCAAGCTTGCACCGCCGGCTTCAAGCATGCACCCACGACATTCACCTAGGCCGTGGCTTCGTTGTGATCCGCGGGCTCGATGCATCTTGGTACTCTGCAGAGGATAGTGTCATCATCTTCCTGGGCATCACCAGCCACATTGCGGACAAGAGAGGTCTGCAGGACCGCAAGGGCAACATGCTCTGTAAGTTGATATCCCACAACTTTTATCCCATTCTTTTTTCAAGGTGAAAACTCGATAACAGTCTTGGCTGACAATAACATAGCCCATGTTACCGACTCGAAGCAGTGGACGGTGCCGGTTGATAAGCGTCATGGCATTCACTCGAATGTGGCCCTGGTATGTAATATAATATCCACACACATATCCCAACACACAGACTCCATCTGATGCCCTCTAGCCTTTCCACACCGACATGGGCTGCGATGTCCTGGCCCTGCAAGTCAGAGGCATGCCCGAAGAGGGCGGCTTTACCCATCTCAGCTCTGCCTGGACCGTCTTCAACGACCTTTTGGCCCGCGAGCCCGAGGTGATCCGGACCCTCTTGACGAGCAACTGGCCGGTCCAACTGTACGTTTCGCGTCTACCATTTATGAAAATATTCAAAAAAAAAAAAACGCCGCTAACAAAAGGCTGCTCCTCCAGGTCAGGACACAAGGCGGCCTTCTATCTGGCCCCTGTCTTCTCCTTTCATGAAGGCAAGCTCCTCGCTAGCCTCGATCTCCACCGACTAGGTCCGCACCCCAGCATGCCCAAGTCGGCCATCCCATCCCTGACGGCCTCGCAAAAGTATGCCCTCGAGGCCGTCTCTGCCTCTGCCTCTGCCTCTGCCCACGAGCTGCAGCTGAGGCTCCGCCGCGACGACGTGCTGCTCTTCAACAACCTCGCCCTGCTGCACCGCCGGGACGCCTACTCGGACGGCCCGGCCTCGTCCCGCCACCTGGTCCGGCTCTGGCTCAGGAGCCAGCAGATGGGCTGGGCCATCCCCCGCGGCATGCTCCCGCCGTGGGAGGCGGCGTACGGGGAGAGTCGAAAGGTCAGGGCCCGGCTGTACCCCGTGGTGCCGGCTGTCGACTACCCGGTGCAAAAGTACACGACGAGTTCTGCGGCCTTTGTTGTCGAGGACTCGGATTCAGACGAGTAATGGAAAACAAGTTCTAATGGGAACAAGTCCCAGGTGCATGTTGGAATCGGGCATACCCTTTGGTTATGAAAGTCATTACACAACAAGACGATACCCCCCATTCTTTCGCATAGGATAGCCAGTTTAGACCTATTGTCTCAGACAATAAGTGAATAACAATGTCTTCCTCGATCAACGCGCAGACTCATTCTCACCGCAGACTCCCTGTCAAGACACAGTGACTCTCAAACAGGGAAGCTGTCCAGCCCAGAAACCAATAAACCGGGGGGGGGGGGGGCACCCGAGTCTGCCGGTTTTCCCAAGGCGTTGGGTTAGAACCATCGGGATCTCGATGGGGGCCGCCGTTTGAGGAAATCTGCACACCACATCGAGGTACTACTCTCTCCAAACAATGGGAAATATCAAAACCCATGGCCCGCCGGCATAACAAACTCGTCGCGTACCGTCTACTTTGCTTGTTGTGTGTGGGCTCCCCGGTAGTCTCCGCGACTTTGACTGGGGCGTCTATAGCACCCTCTTCACGACAATGTTTCTTTCCGAGCAGGCTTGGGGACGGGGGGGGGGGGGATTTATTGGCAACAGCATCAATATTGGCCTTTTGTTTCCTTTTTTACGCTCTTCTAAGAATCCTCGAGGCGCGCTGGCGTCTAGTTGAAACCGGAACATCATCAGGACGTCATGGGATTGCCCACGGGAGGGGTGCTGATAACAGACCACACACACACACACACACACACACACACACACTACAAAGGCGTTTCTGACAATTGGGTCAACTGAGATGTTAGTCGAGTCCCCAAATTACTTGGCGCCGCTTCTTCTCCCATCCCAGACGCTAACCCACGACGTTGCTGCTTGCAGGCGGGACCCTGCGAGCAGCCTGCTCGCAGGGGGGAACAAGGAGAGGGCTGAGAGTCAAAAGGAGAGAGAGAGAGGCATCAAAGAGGATTCTGCTTTCTGGATTTGCTGAGCTGTCAAGTTGGCCCCCATGATGGGACGGGCTGGGCGGTGGTGCTGGGGGATCAACATTGATATTGGATTAAGTGGCTCTGCGTACGACGTCCCATGCGTCGAATCCACAGCCAAAAACCCCGAGCCGGGCTGACTGGAGACACTGAGGAGGAAGTATCTGTGCAGAAGAGAAAGAGGCAACAAGTCCCATGTAACTTAGCTAGTATAGCCCGAGTTGGAGCAACCACATGGCCAGATGGCTCACAGAGGATATCTCAACAGGGAGCCAGGGAGACGCAGGCAGCCGGGCCTAGATGGCCTACAGCGAGCAAAAGACGACGACTCAGCTTCCTTTGCCGTACACCCCCCTCTGGGGCCAGTCTGGGCCGAGCGTCTTTGCACATCCAAGTCTCACCTCGTTGGAGCACGTGTAGCCATGGGCCCCCTTGGAGACTCGATGCCATCTTCCATTCCCACCTGCCCAGACGAGACCTTGTCGTGCCACGTTGAGCAAGAAAGATGCGAGCAAGAGACAAAGAATGGGCCGAGTAAAAGAGGCCTTCCGGCACGAGTAGCAACTCGATAATGGCAAAACAGGTCGTGGGTGGTGTCATATCCAGGCACCTCGAGACACGAGAAATTGGGCGCCATTTAATTACTACTGCCAGACTTTCCCAAGCCGTACCTTGTGTGGCTTTATTACGTACCTAGTTATACTACTCTGAGCAAGGGGCCCTGTGCGTTGGGGGAGAATCCAATTGTATTCCCACCCTTCCTCTCTCTCACATCACCACGGCCGCCATCACCAGCCCCAACAGTGCGCCCACGCGTGTCCCGCCGCCTGCTGCCGCCCCTCGGGCTGCCGAGCTGGCACTGGGCGTCTCTCCCGAGCTCGCTGCCGTCGACGTCGAAGCCGCCCCTGAATCCTCTGGCGTTGGGCTCTCAGACGACGACGACGACGACGACACGTACGTCTGCGCCAAGCCCGATGTTGATGCCGCCGCAGGCCGGGTGCAGCCCTCGCAGCAGCTGTCATCATCTCCTTGTCCCGCACAGGTAGCGTAGGCTTGGAGCGAGCTGACCGTAACGGTGGTAGTGCGTGTCCCCGCGAGCGTCGTCTGCCCCGTCGACGTCGAGTAGGTTTCCACCACGACCGTCTCGATTGTGACCGATCGCGTGCGTACGAGCGTCTC
Organism: Pseudonectria buxi; assembly: GCA_003693545.1. Lineage (NCBI taxonomy): Eukaryota > Fungi > Ascomycota > Sordariomycetes > Hypocreales > Nectriaceae > Pseudonectria > Pseudonectria buxi. The sequence continues at coordinate 40,348 of QUZG01000263.1, forward strand.
CGTGGCCGGCCGAGTCGACTTCCACGTCTCCAGCACCGTCCTTGTCACTGTTACATCCGCCGAGCAGGGTTCCGACGACGAGACGATGATGGAGCGTGTCTTTGAATTATCCGACGACGCGGGCGGTTCGATGATGGAGGAAGTCGACGGGCGAGACGTAGAAACCGTCGTCGACGATTCATGCAGAGTGTCGGAAACGGAACCGTAGAGCGTGACGCACGAGGTCGAAACGGCCGAGCTACGCGTGGCTGGGCTCGAATCTCTAGAATAGCAACTTGTTAACTAGTTGAACCTCTAATCGAGGCTGTACCAGACATGTCCCACCTTGTCAATGTCGACAGCGTCACGACGACGCTCTGCTGCGTGCAAGGCGTGCTGCTCGACGAGCCAGCCGTAGTGGTGACTGGATATCCATTCTCGTCCGTATTGGTCGGCAGCCAGTCGTGAGTGATGACTGTCTTTTCCGGGCCGCCCTCGCTCGACTTGTTGCAGTCGGCGGCGTTGGCGGGAGCGTTTGAAAGTCCGATGGCAACGGCGCTCGCCGACCAGGTTGTCAGAATTACAGAAACGACTGTGAACCTCATGTTAGTTTGGTTTCGACGACGTTGTCAAGTACGGTCAGATGCCAGAGTGGCTGCTGTTCTGGATATTCCTATTGCTCTTCGACGAGGGCCGCAAATTGCAGGTTAAATAGCTAGCCATCCCGAGTCTTTCTGTACGACGCCAACATGGCGCCGTCTCCGAGAGAGAGCGTGTAGCAAGGGACCATTTGGCAATCTTGTCAAGAGCCGACCAACACAGACAGCATTCACCGCCGTCGGGATGTGGTGGCCGTTGTAGTTCGGCCGAGTCTCTCACCGTCAAACAAGGGCTCTTTGTCAGATGAAGAGCAGAGCACAAGGGGCACGGGAGGCTGCCGCTGACTAGGAACCGTGCAACCTGCCCGAGCTTGCCACTCGTCGCTGTTGGCTCGGCACTTGACGCAAAGGAGAGCGGTCAGGTCCAGTTGGCATATCGTCAAGTTGCACAGACAGCCTTGGTTTGACTGAAACGTGTCATTGCCTACCTGCCGTGGACTCGATGGCCCATGACCCCTATGCAACAGGCAAGGGAAATGCCCGCAGCTCCTGGAGGACGGTGTCATGGTAATCAAAGTGCCGAGGGAAAACGAGCATGCTGATATGGGCATGGATTTGACCCCTTCAGGAGGCCTAGCAAGTCTTGTCTTGCCACAGCCAGCAACGGGTTCAACACCAAGCCAATCTGCAGTCTCTCGAAACGAAACGCTGGCAACAGGCTGGATTCGGAAGGCTGTGCATAAAAAGCGTGGTGGCAACAACAACTTGCAGTCCTTGTAAGCAGCAAAAGATGGGTATCAAAGTCCAGTACACAAATGGGTTGGTTGCTACCTACTTGACAACTCCGCGGGAAATGTATGCCGACGTCCTACTATTGCATGATGTAATAGGAGGCATGTGTACTGTGACAGCAAATGGGCTATACTGTAAAAGTACACTTGCCTCGAGCACGATTGAAATGCACACCATGCACCGCCATGGCTGGCTTGACTGGGCTACTTTTTACAACATCGCCAATCATTGGCAAGACACGCTTTCGATCTGACGATCATGGCAAAATAGAGAAATGGATCGTGATCCAATTTGACCAAGGGAGGTAATTGGGAATCCCATGGGTGGCGATTTGGATTCGGGCCAACAAGCATGATGTCACATTGACACAATGGTCGCTGGGCTGATGGATAGCATCTTGGCCCAAGCCATGCTTCACTTTACGAGTGGCGAACCCTCAGGCCGTAGACACGAGCAAATTAGTAGCCAACGGCTGCACGTCTATCAATCTTGCCGGAGCTGATAGTCCGACATGATGCGCGTGACCGTTCGTCCATGACCTCGTCGTCTTTGGTCGACTACGATACTTGCCAGATGGGAATCCGTTGCCATTGGTGAACGTTATTCATCTCGATCTCGAGGAATCGAATTAGGATTGTAAGCTTCGAGGCCATCGATTCGGGTTCTTGTTGGGTTTGATTCTTTCGGTCGACGGGTAGGCACTCTCGCAACGACAACGATTGTGCCGTCTCCGCAAGAGCGGATTCGAATCGAAAAAATAGACAAGCAAGTATTCCAGCAATACAATAGAGTTATTATCGCCCTAGGAATACTGCCATGAGTTTGAATTGCCATGAGTATGACACTCATGCTGGTTGACAGTTGTCTTGGTGGGTTATTGTATTCGGGGGGGGGGCCGGTTCGTTCGGAATAGACGTCGACAAGTAAACTCGGATATCGAAACAAGTGGGCGGATCGCAGTAGCTAAAAGTCCCTTGAAGGATTAATAGCGCATCATACAGCCAAGACTGTCAAGTTGCCCCATTGTAATTGTTCTTGAACCCTATGTTTACCATTTAGGAGTCGGGCATTCGGCGTCGGATTGGCTCGGTCGAAGACGTCGGGGAGAGGTTTTCACCTTTGATTACCACGCTCGCAAGGACCCCAAAGTCGAGAAATTAAACTAATAGGACGGTCGGCGTATGGTCAGGCCATTGAGACGCGTTCCAGGCCGGGTTGTTGGCGAGCTGGTGGTTGATTGTGGCCGCGTCGGCGTCGGCGGTGTTGTTACTCGCTCGTCATGATTGCATACTTGGGTCGTAATCTTTTGCAAGATTCGGCTAGCCATCGCCGCTGTTGATATAATGTCGCCGTGTAAGTCCATCTCTTTGAGAGCCGCTCTTTCGAGCACTCTGCCGCAAAGCAGTCTCTTCAGACAGTGAGTGTTTGGGTTCAAGACGCGTCGGCGTCACGCACAAGAGGCATCGATTTCCCATCTCTTGGTCGAGCGATGGATCCTTGTTCACCCGAGGACATCAATGTATACTTGTCGATTCAACGCCAGTGTGCCATTCGATCGGGTTTGATTCGACGGCATTCGTTTCGTCGTCTTTTGCTGTTCCGACCGGCCGAGAAAGTCGTCCAGGTTGATTCGCCAGTTTCGTGTCTCCCTATACTGTGAATAGCATCTCGTACGAAAAACATCTCGTTTGAAAACCATGATGCTCCACAACGTGGTGTTTTCGTCTGGTTCGTCGAATCGGTCGTACTGGTGGTGTCCAGGGCTGCCGCCCCCTTTCTCAGTATGGTGTTGGTGGGGGAAACATTCGAGGCATCACAAAATATTACGAGGATGAATTTGACCCAAACTGGCCAATGTTGAAGGAATCAAAATCCATCACTCGCAAGATGTGGCGAGAAAAAAAGGTTGGTGTTGTGACGGTGCTGGAGGAGTTGCTAGGTCTAGGATTGTGGCGAATCATGGCCAAAGTTGGCGATGGCCTCTTGTGCCTAGGGATTTTATGGGTCCGAGTGTAAGTCAGTTCCAGCCTCTGCCATGAAGTAAGTGGCTTGTTCACGTGCATTCTCTTTCTGTTGCTGGAATCATTGCTTCTTCTTCTGGTCTGCAGAGCAAGAGTTTCAGCGCGTCCATGCTGGCCCTGGCCCGGCTTATGGATGGCCATGGCCATGGCCCTCCAAGCACCAAGCAACGGCCTTTTAACGCGCACCTTTAACAATTCATTTGTCCAAGTACACAGCGACACAGTGCAGCCCGAACACGCCATTTACAGACAATAATCCCCCCCTTTTGACCGTTGGAAACGGATTTTGCCGTAGCCTCCAGCGGCGTGTTGGATGCGCCAGCGCCATTGACTTGGCGCCCACCGTCTTCACCAACGAGAGACATTGCTGGCCCACGCCTCTCGACACGGCTCAAGGTCCCTGGCCAAAAAGAAACCAGACAAAGTTTATGGCGCCGCTGTCTATTTCAAACTTGGCTGCTGTGCCAGCTCCGTGAGGCGAAAGCTGGATGAGTCGGGCAAAGCCAGCGGTCCAACGGTCGCAATCCGGGAATGCAATCCATCCCTGGCACACATGGCCACGGTCGGGAATTGGGAACACGCGCACAATGGGCATACCAAAGGATGCCTGACAGTTTGCTGTTTACCATCAAATCGCCAATCCTTTACCACCAGATGGCCATGTCAATTGCATTGGGTCATGTCCAATGTAGCCATTCTTGATCCCATGCCCAGCGGCCACCTACTGGATAGACACGGCATCTGGCCGATTTCACCATGAGGTGCTGGAATGGGACTGGCATCCAGCTCGAGGCACCGCCAGCTCCGCCAAGTACACGTACATGTACTGCGACTTGCAGACTTGTAGTGCTTGAGCGGGAAGCAAAGATTGAGTTTATCTTGCAACTCACCACAGGCAGGCCATCGAGATGAGGCTGTCTCTGCCCTCGGTCAACTGTGTGACTAAAACGTCGAGGTGGCGACTCTTCGGCTTACACGAGCGTGATACAAGAGGCACGGTACAGTCCTGGACACGACAGTACGGCTCTCGAAACGCTCATCAAGCCCTGGCGGGAGGTGACATGCCACTTACGTTCCCGGTTCCCGTGGACTAGCAGACGCCCCAGGCTCGATAAGATGCTGTGGGGGGCTTGGGGTCAAGAGTACCTCCTCTACAGTGCCAGCGAGCCTGGCCATTTCGGACCGATCTTGACATATTGAGATGGCTTGATGGGCAGTTCGGGGGGTGCTGTACATCCTCTGCGTCTGGGGAAGCACGCGTGCAGGTGAGGATCAAGATGGGGATATTCAGCAGTCTACGAGCCAACAGAGACGGCATCTGCAAGGCACGCCATGGTGTCATTGCTCTGACGGTCTGGCCAGTGAGCGATTTTACCCTCGTGCAGCGCGCCATCATGGAAAAAAGGGCCATGATCTCGATCGACGCACAGCACTGCAATCTAGGCGCCTTCTCGAAGCAGACTAACAGAACGGTCACCCCGGCCCATGTCGCATCCAAGGACACAGGACACCGTGCGCATAGGGCATCAGTTTCGACATGTCCAGACGGTCTAGGTAGCGCACTGTGATGGTGGCTGAACTGGTGGTGGTGAGATGAGATGCGATGCATCTTCACACTAGATAGGATATGCCTGGGCCTGGCAATGGTTTCTGTAGGAACAGCCTGGCATCACCAACTCTGAACAAGGCCAAACAGCCTGTGGGAAACCCGATGGGACAAGACTTGGTTACGAGCTCTGCGGTGCATCAGCGGTGCCTTTCCCAAACTCCTGTCCAGGCGATATAACGCCATGATCCCATGTAGTTAGTATGTAGGTATCCTGACCGAGTGGGCATTGCGATGACATCCGCTGCCCTACCACAGTCACCATACATGTCCAGATGCAAACATCAATCTCCAGCCTTGACTTGTAGACGATCAAACTCGACCAAGACGTGGGCTATGTCTGCAGCGTCTTTGGCGGCGTTGTTCGTCTACACCTCCTGTGCCATGCCGCCATCGACTCGCTGCATAGGACTGAGCAGTGAGCAAGGAACAAATGTGCAAGGCACAAGTGTGCAGCGGCCGGCCTGAGAGATGCTGTGGCCAAGATCCGAAACAATGCACATGGTGCTGCGTTGGCCGAGACAACTCATCAGTTACCCAGGCTCAATAGGGCAACGGGCAACACAGACGTAACATCGTCCTGGCTGTCATCCCAAGCTGCCCCTTGATCACTGCTCTCGAACCCGCCCGGAACGACCACGTGAAAACACCGACGGTATTCCTGGTCATGTCTGGGACGGAGCTGATACCGGTGATCTGTGCTCCGGGCTCCCGCCTCCGAGTCGGCTCTTGCTGTGGGACTTTTCTACCAGAAGACGGCGACGCCGCGGGATACCTCCGTCACGGGAGTGGGGCATCTCCTTGGAAGTTCGGGCCTGGGGACGAGAAGAAGCGGCTCATGTTCAAGGCCGATGTCAAGGCCACGCCATCTAATCCGGGCGTGGTGTCTTCGTTGGTCAGTGGGACTTTCGAGGGAAGCTTGACCCTTGCGGATCTGGCGTGTGGCCGAGCAGCACGGCCTTGTGTGTTGCTGGTAGATGCTTATTAGCAGAGAGAGTGTCTTTCTCTTGAGAGACGAGGTGAATCAAGCTGCAACAGGGACACTGTTGGCTTGAGACCTAGCAGAGGATACGAGCAAATACACTTGCATTGTCTACGTTGTGCTTCTTGGATATCCGTTGACTGATGGCCGCTCGCCCTACTGACATGCACACGCTGCTGGCTACCACGCAGCGTGGCGGTTACATATTCCGGAGGGAAAAATTGACATGGGAGTCTCAAAGCCCCATCTGCAATGACTTCCTGATCATGTTAGATGGCAGACTAGCAGCAGCCACGGTACAGCCTGCAGGATGTCGACTGGGGGAGATTCCGTCAGAGTATGCTATGCCCTTGGGAGACCAGGGCAGCTGCAGTTACCACGCAGATCGAGCAGACTTTACTGTAAACAAGGCGCAAAAAATGCCTTGTACTTTGGCCATCGTTCTCATGACTGGCCATGCGAGCGATGCCCCTAGTGTTCACGATCAGCATGCAAGCGGCCTATGAAACCCCAATACCTGCACTCCTCATGCTCCCAGGTGTTTCAATTTTGGGGGCATCAAGGTTAATGTTCAAGGAAGAGGTATTTGAGTCGGAGAGAGAAACGACATGGTCCCTCCCGCATGCGAAGTTGGCGAGTTTGTCAAAGAAGAAGTCCCAAACTCGAATCAGCAGCTACCCAGGTACACAACGAGAGCAGCCAATGTAGCTAGTCACAGGCTACAAATATAGGATTGCCAATCCAATGACTTTGCAGTATATCTCCTGACCCAACAGCATGTGCCAGCAGAGAGGAGTGTTTCGGCCGCCAGAGGTCTCTGGGTAAGGAACAAGTCCAGGTCAGCTGGCATGTACCCGTCGTCTGCATCATTAGACCCGAATACATACCACTAGCAAGCAGCGTGCAGAGTGATCTAAAGCCCTTTCCATCCCCCAGTTGCATATGACAATGCTGTGACATCTCTCAGCACCTGTGTTTGGTGTGTCCCCAAACAGAGGTTTTGCCAGTCGCGGAAACACTCGCGTGTTTCTCTCCAACTACTTGACTTTCTCATCCATCAAGACATCCAACGCTTGGCAAGACTCCCATTATACCGAGGGCGTTGGCTTCTCAATCATGGTATTCGTTCGCCAACGACCGTTGGCTCCTGGCATCAGGAGTCACTTTCGCCTGCCAGCAGTATCTTGGCCGCCGTCAAGCCGACCAACAGCTTAAGATATAGCAGCAAATCGGATGTATGCCCGTGGCTCCAGCTACCGACGGCATGAAACATGATGTCGAAACTGTGAGGAAAGTTATCAAGCTTGTTAATGGTTTTAGCCCGACGTCTCCCACATCATTCACTTGACATCAGGTCCAAATTAGAGAGACCTCGTGGGAGTAGGAGTTGAAGCCACAACTAGTCTGCCAGTTACGCAATTCTATTTGGCTCCATCTTATAGATTAAGTAATCGAATCCATGATAGCTTCATCCCTCATCTCTCAAGGTTGTTAGATGACAAGTTGAAACTACACTCACCAGAGCATAACCACCCAGCACCACCTGCAGGACGTTTTACCTCAAGAGAACCCGATACTTCCACTCGACTTTTTTCACAGCATACCTGCATGCTGCCCTGAACCAAGGAGAAATGCACGACTGCGGCCAAATTGGCGAGCTACCCTGCATATCCAACAGTCAAGCCTCGAAAGCAAGCAAAACGGCCAGAATCGAAGCAAAACGCTTTCATCTCAACAAAAAACGTTGCGCAAAGTAAACTGTGTTCCTCGGTGAAGAATAACTTCCAAGTCGGCCGCGCCGCCAAAGCATCCAGCGCGTCCAGCACGAAGCGCAATGCCACTGCTCCGCCACGACGATTCGCGTACCGGCGGGCGAGACGCAGACTCGAGCTCCAACTTACGCCCGGCTCTCCTCAAGAACGTTGAAGTAGGTCGCCGGTTACAAAAAAGGCGGTTGAGCAGATGGGAGCCGTTGGATGTGTATACGCGGATAGATGAAACGGCCACTAGCTCGACGCCGTTGCTGTGGAATACGCCGTTTCCGCGTATAGGTCCATCTATACGTGGTCGTATGGCGAGGATGGCAACGTATTGGATATGGAAGTAATGAAACAAGAACATAAAAGGAGCTGGCTATCATCACAAGATGGAGTTTGATAATCATACTTGTCTTGTGAAAGCAGAGCCATTACCAGCACCTCGTCTTCAGTCTCAGACCAAGTTTGACTTCTTCAAGCCTACGACTCCATACACAAAACACCAGACAATTGAGTCATGGCCGGCGACAACATGGACTCTGCCCGCGAGGCATACGTCTTCTACAACTACAGTCCGTCCCTGGCGGCCGCAATCGTCTTCGTCGTCGTCTTTGGCATCTCATCCCTCCTCCACCTGTGGCAACTCTCCCGCAACCGCACCTGGTACTTTGTCCCATTCCTAATCGGCTGCCTCTGTAAGAGATCCCAAATGCATATCCTCAGATAGCCCGCTGACCCCAGACAGTTGAGACGGTAGGATACATTGGCCGCGCCCTGTCGGCCCAGGAGGGCCACGACTTCAGCCGCGGCCCGTACATCATCCAGTCGATCCTGCTGCTCCTGGCGCCCGCACTCTTCGCAGCGTCCATCTACATGGTGCTGGGCCGCATGATGAGCCTGCTGGAAGCCGGCCACCTGTCGTGCATCCGCCCGCGGTGGCTGACAAAGGTCTTTGTGGCGGGCGACGTGCTCTCATTCCTGGCGCAGAGCGGCGGCGGAGCCATGCTGGCGAGCGCAAAGACGAAAGCCGACGTCAAGAGGGGCGAGAACACGATTGTGGGCGGCCTAGGCCTCCAGATACTCTTCTTTGGCCTCTTCATGGTCGTCATCCTCGTCTTCCACCTGCGCATCCGCGCGGGCCCGACGCCCAAGTCGCTCGAGCCCGGCGTGCCGTGGAGGCAGCTGCTCTACGTGCTGTACGGCTCGAGCCTGCTCATCCTCGTGCGCTCCGTCTTCCGCGTCGCCGAGTATGTCATGGGCAAGGACAGCGTGCTGCAGTCCAACGAGTACTGGATCTACATCTTTGATGCTACGCTCATGGCCCTAGTAGCCCTGCTCTTCAACTGGTTCCACCCTAGCCGGGTGGTCCGTCGCGAGGGCCGAGCTGAGCGGGTCGCTAGCACCGATACATGTGCGATGGAGGAGCAGGGTTGCGAAGACGTCGAGACTTCAAGCTCTGGACATGTACACAGTCACCCTCAATGCTCGGCATGAGCTTGTTGCGTCAGCGGGTAGCATCATGTGTGGATAGGAGATCGAAGGGGACGATCGCGGAGCCGCATCTCAAAATGCCAGTAGTTTCGGGGCAGGCAGACGGAATTGTGATAGAATGGCAGCGGGCTTCCCGTGGCAGCCGGGGTAGACAGGACGGCTGTCAGTGCAGGGCAGGGATGGAGCATAGACTACTTACACCCGTTGGGATGTATGTGTTGAGTGCACAAGCATCCAGAATAGTCATTGTTTTAGAGTTGTGCCATGGCATTCATTGCCCATCTGAGCCGTGGCGGCTCCTTGGCTGACATGTGTCGAGGTAGCATGAGCATGGGTGCATGGCTACGAAACCACGACACCATGGGTACCGCTGGAAAGACTGATCCAAAGGAATCGCCATGTGCTTCTTGCAAGGGATCGTCAGGACGTCTGTTCCTGCGGCTCTGCTAGTCATGCTGTGCCGAGCTGCTCTGCCAAGTGCGCCTAGGCTGAGCGGTGACGCATCTCGGTAGCTTGTTGGCTGAGGATAGGAGGTGAGAAACCAATAGATGCCACGCTTGTAGTTTTTTTCACATGTCCACCCACAGACATGACCAAAGGGGCAGAAGAGATAGTCGTGTATGCCGTGTTGTCACAGAGTGCTTGGACTGACTTGATGGTCGGGTGTTGAATCTTGCAGCATACCACGTCAACACGGACGTTGGCCGCCCCGAGCTAGAGGCGTGTCCACCGGGACCCAATAAAGGAGGGAGTTTTTGAAGAAACAAAGGAGAGACAAACTGGCGAGTCAAGGGACGTGATGCGGTACATACGCACATACAGACAGTCGGGGACTTGTCAATGTTTCAGTGCGGAAACACGTCAAAGAAGCGTAAAGAGACACATCACAAAACAACTCGTAGCCCCTCCCCGGAAGAGGCAGCGTCTGTTTCGGACGACGAACTGGTTCGGACGGCAGCTGCGCTCTGACCCAACGGCAGAAGAACGGTTCAAGTGCCGGACAGGCCTGCTGAGTGGGTTAAGGGGCGAGACATGGGAAGCCAGGATGTTGGCGGAATCACGACGCTGGCGCTGGCGGGCCGGAGTTTACCTTGAGGTCTGAGAGTACCGTACCATGATGTAGAGCTGAGTAGCAAGAATACTACATAGTATGTATGTAGGTAGCCTGAGAGTGGGATGTGAAAGCATGAGAAAATGATATGATGGAGTCGAGTCGAGGCTGGACATGTGGAGTCGTTGCCGAGGAATGGGTTATTCCCACCAGGCGCAATGCAACGCAATGCAACACAACACAACACAACTCTGGGCTGGCTCCGTGGTTCCCCATGGAAAAGAGCTCTGCACAGACTGTCTCTTTTGATTAAGCATGAAGGCTCTCGCCCAGTTCGTGGAGAATGCCCCTGCGCATATCATGTCTCTGCTCGTGGTGACCCGTCATAAGCCGAGTCAGCTCGCCCCAGGCCCAAGCCAAGCCAAGCCAAGCCAAGCCAAGCCAGGCCAGGCCAGGCCATAGCTACAGTGCGTTTGGGCCCGGCTTTAGGGCCAGGAAATAAGGAGCAAATTTTGCAGGCTCGTCGACGTCTTCTTCAGGGGCTTCGAGAACAAGTTTCGAGAGCCCGGCACTGGCTGGTGCGAACAGGCAGGCGGGCGGGCGGGCGGCCTCAGCACTAGCCGCTGAATTGGATGGAGCTCTTCTCCGCAACTTGGTAAGCGCATCAGGCGAGCCGAGGCTAGTCGAGGGATGAGGGTTGAGGGTTGAGGGTCGAGGGCTGAGGCCAGGATGAAGAGCCAACTGCAGCAAGAGGAGAGATGGGACGGCGCAAGCAGCGGGATGCTGATGCTGATACTGTCAAGTCTGTGAAGCAGCAAGTCGACGGACCAGCCACAGACGCCAAAAAGCCAAAACCTGATGCTGGCCAGATCAGGCAGTAAATGCGTCCTAGGACGAGACATGCACGCAACGCCGTTGGCAACTTGTACTCTATACGCGGCAGCTACTGCATGGGCACGCCGTTGCAAGGCGTTGAGCAAAGTACCGCACCCGTCGGGGTTCGCTGCAAAAAGGTTTCTTCTTGCCGACCCTTATTGCATTGCGTCGTCGTCATTCGCCAGCCTGGGCCCGTCCTAGCAGCAGAAAGAAAGAGAAAAGAAGCGTTGTGGCAACGCATCGGATGGCCGGCTCCAAGTTGATGACATCTTCTGATCTGATGTGATGCATGTTCTGATAGTCAGCCAGTCAGTCAGTCAGAGGCTTGGACCACCCACACAGTTGCGCGTTGCCCTTTGCGGGCTGGAGCCACACTGTACGTCCAGCGCCGCTTGGGGCTAGCCACGGGCTGCTGGCATGCTGCAACGACAGTGCGCAACTGGGCTGAGCACGGCTGGACAACCTCGGTAGTGCCTACGGCCGCTGACGTGCTCCTGTTGGTCCTGGCTTTTCTCTTCCTCTTCCTCTTCCTCTTCCTTCTCCTTCTTACCCGCTTTCTCCTCCTCCGCCTCCTCCTCATCCTCGTCTCCTCCGCCTTTCTCGTGAGACGTTGCACCACGGCTGCTCGGGCCACGGCGCGGCCAGCTGTTGATGCAGGGGCCAAGGCTGGCTGGGCATGGCTGATTGGATTGGCGGGTTGGTCGGGCTGCTTGTGTAATCAAAAAGCCCACGCACTGTCCTGCGTGCACCATGTACATGTGGCTGAGGTGATGCAGCGGCACAGTGCCTATTGTGCTTTTCCCACACCCGCCAATCGCCGTGTCTCACAGACCATCCACCAAAAAGACCAAGCACGACCAACACCACCACCAACAACATCAACCACACCACCATCCATCCAATCCATCCATCTCATCTCTGGCACCAAAACATCATCTCCACCACACCACCGTTTACGAACACCCCAGCGCCCAGTGCGGCCTAGCGCCTCGTCTCCCCCGGCCTGTACTGTACCGGTACAGTATGTGCGACGCCCATGCTCTCGATGCCGGCACCACGCGGCGCCCAACTTGCGCAGGGCTGCAGCACCGTCAACGGCTGAATCCGTACAGTACGGCCAGAGCCAGCAGACAGGGGCTTGCAGACTAGAGCCAGGCTAGAGACAGCGCAGACCCACCCCCAGTTCGATTTGGCTCGGTTCTTGGCCGTCTCGTCGTGTCGCTGGTGCTCTGCCTGGGCTCTGCTTGGCTCTGCTTGGCTCTGCTTGGCTCGGCCTGGCTTCTCTCTGCCTGGCTTGGCCCTTGTGCTGCCAGACGCCAAACCGCCAGCCCCAAGCAAAAGACCCAGACAAAATGCGCCACCCAGGCAATGGGCTTGCTGCTAATTTCTCCCGGCTGCCCCAGCGTTGCGACCATTCCTCTTCGGGCCCCCTCCGTTCTCCGTCGTCCACCGTGCCTTCTCCCTCTTCGCCTCGCCCGTCTCGTGTTGTTCTTGTCCTCGCTCGTCTTGGCCAAAAACTCCAGCGTCTCCCCACGACTCGAGCCATTTCGACCTCCTCCTGCTCTCAATCTTCTCTCCCTCGCTCCGCCAACCCTCGATACTGCCCATTCAACCCTCTGCCCCCCTCAGCTCTCTTCTCTCGACGTCCCAGCCGTCTGGTCACCTCACCCAACCCCAGGATCCGTCCCCCGCATTCGCAGTATGGTCCAAGGCGAAAGGGCCGAATAACGCCTGCAAAGCCCTCACTCACCTTCACCCCCCCCCCCCCCGCCGCCCACCCGCAAATCGCTTCACGCCGGTTGCTATCGCTCCTATCGCGACTATCGCTCCCCGCAAACCCCAGACTTTCCATCCGTCTTCTTCGGCCCTTTCAACCTTTGTCAACTGTGAAACCTGCATTACAATACGCCGCACCCGCTGTCAGGTCCCATCGCCTGCGTCTATAGACTTTCACGCCCTCACACGTACCTCGGGACTCGAGGGTCCCCCTCGACGCGCGACTCGAACCATATCCGAACCTAATTCTACTCTCCCCGACCCTCTCCTCTACTCCTCGCCACGATACCGAAGTCACCGAGTCGAACCGAGCAGATCCAAACTACACCAGACCGTGCCGCTCCAACCTTTACAACGGCTCTCAACACATCCTTCAACATGACCCAGGCCGTCAAGAGGGCCTGCGATGCCTGTCATCGTCGCAAGGTCAAGTGCGACGGCATCAACCCTTGCCGCAACTGCTCTGCCGCCCAGCTGTCGTGTACCTACAATGCCATTCCTCAGAAAAAGGGCCCCAAGGGTTCCCGCGCCAAGGTCATCAGCGAACTGCGCGAGACTCAGCGCCAGACCAGTCTCTCCGCAAAGGTCCAGAACCGAATCAACGGCATCGCCTGTCCCTCGACGAGCTCCGGCCTCACCCCGACGCCCGGCCTGCTGACCAGCGAGCTGGTCAAGGACTGTATCAACTTCTACTTTGACAACCTCTATCCCCAGATGCCCATCCTCGACCGCCGTCAACTCGAGCAGCAAGTGCTGTACATGGAGCAGAACCGAGACGCCTACTGCCTCATGACCTCGCTGTGCGCCTTTGTCATGCTGCAGCCGGGCATGACGATGCCTGCCAACGATCCCTATAATCTCGACATGCACCCTGGTGCCAACCTCATCTCGAGCCAGCTGCTTCTCGAGGAGGCACTCCGCGTCCGCAAGGGCTACGAATACCTCGACTCCATCACCCTCAACGCACTTGCTACCAACTTGTTCATCTTTGGTTGCTACTATGGCTTGGAGATGCACGAAAAGGCCTGGTACCACCTCCGCGAGGCCACCACCATGATCCACATGATTGGCATGAACAAGGAGGACCATTTCATGCAGCTCGATGCTGTCGAGGCCACCCGGCGGCGTCGGCTCTTCTGGCTGTTTCTGATTCTCGAGAGGTATGCATACCAGGCCCTTGCCTGTACCGAATGTAATCAACAAACGCTGACTCTCTTTCCGCAGGGCATACGCCATTCAACGACACAAGCCTCTGACTCTCTCGGCCACGATCCATCCGCCAACACTTGGCGATGATCCCAGCGATCCCCAGGTGCACCGCCTCGAGGGCTTCATCATGCTCGTCAACATGTACCGACCATTCGACGAAACCTTTGTCGCGACGTGGAACAAGGCTCGCCGCCTCTTGTCCGCCCAGCACATCACCAGCCTACAGAAGCAGCTCAACGACCTTGTCCAGTCTTACCTGTGCCAGGATTCCAACCTGATCGACCTGCGTACCAACCAACAGTGGCTCAAGAACACCATCTGGCAGCTCAACAATGGTTCCATGGGCGGCAACGGAGAGGATTTCCAGTACCCCATTGACATGGCTCGGGAACTTTTGATGAACATGGCTTCCCAGTTCCCCAACCAGGGAGTCGAGATGATGGGCTCAGGATTGGTTCGTCTGCCGACGTAATCGACTACTTGATTCTAGTGCTAATTTGTTGTTCCTGTTCCAGATTGAGAAGCTGGTCGAGGCTTGCTATGCCATGACCGATCTCCTCGCCATCCAACCGCCGTCGCGTGATCCGTTCACCGTCGGACCTCGAGAGCACCTCAACCAGATCCTCAGCATCGTCGCCATCACAAGAAACGGCAACTACCGTTTCCTGCCGCTCCTTTTGAGCAAGGTCACCGAGGTCCTCCCCCGCCTGGCCAACCCCATGCTGCAGAACGCTCCCGAAAACGCCAACATGGGCAACATGGACATTTTTGACGGGTTTGGAAACGCCGGCATGGCCCAGCCCCCACCCCAGATGCAAATGTCCATAGATCCCGAGTATGGCCAAAAGTATCCCGTTGACGATTACGAAAAGAAGTTTGCCATGGAGATGAGCGGTGGCACTCCCGAATCCGTCTCCAACTCGAATGCCTCGCACGGAACTCCTCCTGGCGCACCGCCGCAGACGAACGAGATGAATGGTTCCTTTGTGAGCTCGCCGAGTGTCATGTCGCCGGGAATCGAGTATCAACATGGCCTCAACGGCTTCGCCGCCTGTACCCCGATCCCGGAGATGGTCATTAGTCCGTTGGGCAACCAGCCCCAGCCAAATGCCATGAATGGGATTCAAGGTCAGCATCCGCATCAGCAACACATTGCTGGTCAGCAGGTGGGCCAAGGGCCTGATGCGATGCAACTAGGCAACATGCCAGCACAAGGCGTCCACGCCGGCGCGCCCATACCTACTTCACATTCGATGAATGGCATGTATGGGATGCGTCAGCCGCCGCAGCGACAGAGCAGCTTCCAACTCCAGGCACAGCCCCCGATGCGCCCTGTCGGAGACTTTCAAGGCCTTCCGCGTGGGGGATCCGACTCGGGCAGCTCCATGGCTGGCATGACGGCTGGCATGGCGGCTATTGCCGGTGAGATGGACTTTGGCACTCTCCGGTAATGGGACCCAGACAAGGTCGCGGCGTGTGTCACTGTTGCCACAATGCTTTCACCATACACACGAGCACATTACACACCATACACGGGAGAGTGGATGGCCACCAGGAAAGTGGCCGTCTCCCTCTCCCAAACACTTTGGATATATCTATACCATGTGCTGCTTAGACGTCCGTCTACATCACTTGGCCATTTTCTGTTATACTATCGTTTCCTTTGTTATTGGTTACCTTGCAAAATCAGTGGTTATACTGCGGCCGTTGTCTCGAGAGACCGGTTTGGGGAAAGGAGTTATGGTTTTGTCGCAAACGCTTACGGAAATGGGAGTACGCGTCTGGCTTTTTTTGTTGAATGCTGACATTGGTCAAGAGTCCCGGGCCAGTGTGATGGAGGGGGATCATTTGGGAGGGCAAGCATGGGAGGATTTACTGCAGCATTGCGTCTTGTCCAACTTTTACTGACCTCGATTACGGGGTCGTCGATGGTAGCTGCGTCGCATCCAACAGATTTATCCATAGACGGGAATGCGAATCTGCTTGACCGACACTAATACCATTCTTGAACTAGACGTCTGTCTTGGCGACAGTGGTGTGAATCGATGCCAGCAAGCCCTAATGATGTGTTCTGATGGATGATGTGCGTGGCAACGTTGAAGCTCGAAAGCCAGATGCTGCAATGAGCAAAGCATCTAGAGAAGCACGGATATTGACGGAATGAGGAAGCTTCAGGAATGACAAGTGTTGCCGTACAAGAGTTGCCATTGTACATGTGGTTGGCGTACAAAGGTCAATCTGGCTAGGTACCAATTGGATCTGTACCTGCAGCCGAGCTTGACAGATGAGCTTGATAGCCATGCTTGACAGCTATGCACGACGGCTATGCTTGACGGCTATGCTTGACCACGGGCATG
Source organism: Pseudonectria buxi (assembly GCA_003693545.1). NCBI lineage: Eukaryota > Fungi > Ascomycota > Sordariomycetes > Hypocreales > Nectriaceae > Pseudonectria > Pseudonectria buxi. Next base: position 56,844 of record QUZG01000263.1, read on the forward strand.
AGCACGAGCTCCCGTGGCGCATATGCATGTGATCCCCCGAAGAGAGCATCATGACGAGTCGACAGGGCAGGATCAAAAGCTAGAGAGACTGGCAAGGTTAGAGTTGGGGATGCGATAGGCTTTGCCTTTTTCCCCGCCGCGTCGAGAGTTTTGGGCAGGTCGGGGGATCGGGCTGGGGCTTGGGGAAGAATGGGAAGAGGTAGCGTTTGCTGCGGCAGATGCGGGCGAATAAGCCCTTGTTGGGGAGGGTTTGGAGATAGTTGGGTGTTACGAGTGCTTGCGTCTCTGCTACAAGGTAGGATGGGAGAGGGTTTGTTCGTGAGGATGGTTGACAACGGCTGTCAGGCAGCATGCTTTTGGACGGTTGCTTTCAGACGGGTACTGGAATGGCAACGGTTGGTAACGGAGCAGTGGGCAATATAAGTACTTTCAATCTTTGTCTATATGGACGGTAGCTGGAATGGAAGCATTTACTGGTAACGAAGCAGTGGCCAACTCACCAAGAGCCATTTGTGACTGGCGATGCATTGCTAGGATCTACAACAACTTGAGTGTTCGAGACATGTTGCGACGACTAGAGTCTACCGTCGTAAGAGGACGTCTCTGTTTGGCAGGTCGACATCTCATGACCTGTCCACGACGAGCTTTTTTCCCCTTTGAGCACCTCGGCTGACCACGCCGACGCGGCTACTATCCCATGGCGAGAGGCGGATAAATCAGCAGATGCAACCCCATCGACCGGACTCTCATCGGCGCTTCTAGGGTTGAGTTACTCGATTCGGACAAAGGCAGGGTTGGCGATGGCTTCAAGCGAGACGAGGTTGGTTTAAGCATTGCAGCGACCCACTGATGATGAACAACCTATGGCTCGTCGAGAATATGTCACCATGTAGGTCATGCCCGTTCTATATGTTGTTTGCATCATATTCATTCGTTACATGTACATTCCAAAAAAAAAAAAAAAACCATGGTATCATAACAAAAAGACCAAAAAAACTCCCCGTTGCAATAGAGCACCCTACCGACGCGGCTTGTCACGGATGCTCCGCCCAGTAATGGCCCCGACCGCCAGAGCCTCGACGCGCCCGGCGTACAGACTCATGAGATGACAGACGGGATCGCCCCAGATGAGGCCGCGCAAATCATCCTCGTGACAAGTGACAGCCGCAACACCCTCGGCCAGCCGCTCGCGCACCGTCTTGCGGTCCGTCGGCACGGCGCGCGGGTCGCCGGAGCGCAGCACGACGAGCCGGCCGGCGTTGCTGAGGGTGCAGGGCGGGACGGGCCAGCGGGGGCTCCGGCGAGAGGGCGGGGCCGGGGAGGCGAGCAGCTCGAGGAGGGCGCGGACGTAGGCCTTGTCGGCGCGGACGACGGGGTCGCCCTCGTTGACAAAGGCGAGGAAGACGCTGTTGCGCAGGTCGGGCCGGTTGGGGCGGGCGAGGGGGAGGAGGCTGACGGGGGGCGCGCCGAACGTGATGCAGTGGATGCGCTTGAAGCGGCCCGTCAGCGTGTTGAGCTCCGAGGCGGCGCCGGCCGACCCGGCGAGCATGTGGGCGTAGAGAAGGGCGGCGACGGCGCCGCCGGCCGAGTGGCCCGTGATGAGCAGGCTGTAGCCGGAGCGGGCCGGGTCCTCGCGGAGCAGCTGGCGGAGGCGGCGGGCGACGGGGCGGGCCGTCTGCCGGGCGACGGACAGGAAGCCCGCGTGGCAGAGGTTGCCCGGGTCGTCGAGGAAGCCGGCGGGCGAGGCCGGGGCGGAGCGCAGGTTGACGGCCCAGTCCATGAAGGTGGCGGAGCCCCGGATGGCAAAGACAATCGTGTCCATGTGGTCCATGGGCACCGACTTGATGCACATGGCCTTTGTGCCGGCGAGCCAGTCAGGCAGCACGTGCGAGTCGGTCTCGCCGGCCCGGGGCTTTTCGTAGACGCGCTGCGAGTACTGCGCGGCGAGGCAGATGAGAGGCCAGGTGGCGACGTAGCTTTGAGAAGAGTCAGCTGTGACGCTAGATGATGATGATGGACATGGTGAGAAGATGGGATGAACAGGAGATGACTTACACGGCCAGAGGCGGCAGCGAGTACGGCAGCTTCGAGTTGGCATAGAGCTCAACCTTGGAAAAGTAGGTCCCGTTGACCACGGCCGCAACATGGTTGTTTCTGCCCCGGCTGCTGCACCTTTCTCTCCGTCCATCTCGACTCCTATCGCGGTCCCGGTCCCGGTCCCGGCTGGATGTCCTCCTATCCCGGGACAATGACACTCGGCGATGATCCTGCCGACTACGCGAGACCACGGCTGTCGACTGCTGTTCGGGCTCGTAGCTAAACAGGCTGCCCTCGTGGCCGGCCATCTTCTCGTGGTCAATGAGCGTGATGAGGTCGTCGAAGCAGGCGTACAGCTGGCCGTAGGCCGAGACGAGGCTGTCGGGCGCAAGCTGGGGCACCATGTCGGTGGCGAGATTTGTCACGGAGCTGGCGAAGCGGCCGAGCGAGGCGCAGCTTTGCGACTGAGGATGGAGATGCCATGTTGGCCGAGGGGCGAGATAGCCAGCGGGAGGTTGCTGCGGCTGCTGGTGCTGGGAGTATGGCGGAGGGGATGGATCGACATGGAGATGGTGGTGATGGTGGTGATGATGGTGCTGGTGGTAGTAGTTGAGTTGGAGCTGCGACTGCGACGGCGGCGCTGCAGTCAAAGGCCGTGGAGGACAACTATAGACGTTGGGAGGATCCGCCCAAGACGACTCGTGGTGGCTAGACGTGTGCCTATGTCTAGGCTTGTGTTTGGAGAACCAGCCCATCGTGATGGTGGTGTTGTAAGGGATTGTAGAAGCGGCGATATCTCAAGTCTCAACTACAACAACACAAGCCAGCGACAGCCCATGATGATATCCGCGCCAGCGCTGGTCCATGGCCATGCCGATGCAAGATGAAACAAGCAAAAGAACAAAGAGGGGAAGCCCATCGTCAACCTCCTAATTACTCCGCGACCGAGACAGTATCCATTTATAGCCCTCTCTCCCCACCCACGCCACGCCAGGGGCTGAGGCCGGGCCTGGCGCGTTAGCCCGCTGCCTGCGATTCGCTGGCCGTGGGATCGCACGCAGCGAATAGCCTGTGCGTGCATGCAAGAGGAGACGATCGTGGATCCAGGAACGACTTGTTTCGCGGACTATCTAGACTACCAAGTTGATGTGATCCATACCTTGGTAGTGCGCGATGCCTAGTATCCTCTAGAGACGCGATATGCGTCAATAGCTTCTGGAACCCATCTGCGCGGCATTGGCGGCTGGGATAAACAATGCTATACTATGCGCAAAACAATTGTCCGTTTCACGCCCATTCGGTCCGTTGCGCCGTCTCCATCTCCCTCCCATGACTCTCTGCCCAGATCCATCACTTCGGCCGGGTCGCCAACAGCGGCTCTCCAGCATCACAAACATGAAGCTACATATTCCCTTGCCACATGAATAATCCCTCAGATCTAATTCATCGCTTACATCTCCACAACGGTTGGGATCCGCCGTCATCCCCGGGTTTCAAATCCCCCGGCCCGAAGCCCGGAACCGTCCGCCCTGACCCGGCGCCCGATTAGGCAACTTTCCACCCGGCGCTAACCGCCCTCTTGTTGAGCTCGACAGCCACTGACACGTTCGTCCATGATAGTCTTTGGACCTCGACATGTCGGATGTGGCCGTCAGCTTATGCAAAAACGCAAGTGCCTTGGCGTTGTGGACGGCGTTAGCCAGGCTTCAGAGTTTGGGGTTTAATAATCTCCGACTGAGATGCCCGGATAGCTTGGCTCAGATTCGGCGTGTTGTCGTCTATAAGAAGGGCTTGATGATTAGAGTGTAGATGGAATAAACATGTAATCACCACCTTGATAGTAATCCTCAAAGTCATTCCCCCATTGTCTCATCTCACTGCAAAGTTGCAACCTCCCATCATGGCTCTCCCATCCACCATGAAAGGCCTCGTCATCCACGACGACAGCTCCATCACGCTCGAAACCTCCATCCCCTTCCCCTCCCCGACCCCCGGCTCCATCACCCTCCGCGTCCTCGCCACCGTCGCCCGGCCCCTTGGTGACTCCCTCGCCCACGGCTTCACCACTCCGTTGCCCTTTATCCCCGGCGCCAACGCCATCGGCCGCGTCGTCGCCGTTGGCCCCGATGCCACCGCCCTCGCCCCCGGCCAGCTCGTCGCCATCGAGCCTTTTGTCCGCGGCCGCGATGACCCGGCCGTCGAGATCCTCTGGGGCATCTTCGACGGGCCCTCGCCCACATCAAAGAAGATGTACGCCGACAACTGGCGCAACGGCTCCTATGCAGAGTATGTGCGTGCTCCCATTGAAAACACCTACGCCCTCGACGAGAAGCGCCTGTGCGGACCTACAAGTGACGGTGGTCTCGGCTACTCCATCCATGAACTGCTTCCCCTGGTCAAACACATTGTGCCCTACGGCGGCCTCCGCAGCATCCATCTCCAGGCCGGCGAGACCCTCATCGTTTCTCCCGCCACCGGCTCGCACTCGGGAGCTGCCATTGCCGTCGCCATCGCCATGGGCGCCACAGTCATTGCCGCCTCTCGATCCTCCAGCGGCCTGGCTCAAGTCAAGAGCCTTTTCCCCTCCGTCTCCACGGTCCAACTCACGGGGGACACGGAGGCCGATACTGCCGCCATTATAGCAGCGGCCGGCGACCGCGAAGCCGATGCTTTTCTCGACCTCTCTCCTCCAGCAGCCACCGGGTCGCCAGGTATCACGGCTTGTGCCCTAGCCGTCAAGTCGTACGGCCGCATCTGCCTCATGGGCGCCCGCAACGACGCGAGCATTCCCATTCCGTGGTCTGCCTTTGTCTATCGCCACATCACCCTCAAGGGCGTCTACATGTATGAGCGCAGAGACGTCTGGGGACTGATCAAGCTTGTCGAGAGAGGGTTGTTGAGGCTAGGAAGGGCCAATGGCCTCGTAACGGCTGGGGCGTTTAAGCTGGAAGAGTGGGAAGAATGTGCAAAGACGGCCGCGGAGCTCACGGGCTTTGCCAGTACTGTTCTCTTTGCGCCTTAGGAGAGTTGATGGTTTCTAGGTAGCTGAATTGATAGCATGAAAGCCATCAGGATATCATGTGTTGAGGATGTGAGCAAGCCAAACCAATCTCACGCCCTCAACATATCTGTAGGACATGACTCGAGTATCATTGACTGGTTTATTTCGTCGAATAGGACGCGTTGACCGTCAACTGCAGCTCAAATATCACGCGGCCCAGGCCCTCGATACGAACCACTTTGGCTTCAATCCTGGCCTTTAAATCAGGACATTGTTGCGCAGCTGCTATATAGTCTTCGCTCCAGGAGTCATTGCAAGAGTCTGGGAATAGTCGTTTCGAGTGAACCTTGAGGTTCTCGCAGTCGGGGAGACACAGCTGCTGCCGCTGCGCCACCATTCGTCCCTGGATCTCTTTGGGGGCGAACGCTTCAGCCTCGTTGTAGAGCTGACTGACTCGCAGTTGAAGGGTATTTGGAGGAATCGAGGAGAGGAGTAGAGGCAAGTGGAAGATTCGTGTCCAGACCTTCCAGGGCAACGAGTCTTGGCCGAGACGTGAGTGTTGACGATGTATGCCCCATACAATGCCCACGTAGACTCGACCAAACCCGTCAAAGGTAAGACTGCGGAAGTGCATGCCGCCGAAATACCGTTCACAAGCCGTGTGCTGGCAATACTGAAAAGCCCACGGCGCCCAGATGTGAGTCGATCGAGCGCCGTAATGGTTGAACTCTGGATAACTTCCTCCAGTGTTGAGCGTACAGTTTGGGAGAGACGGGTGTGGAGTGAAGAGAGAGTAGATGGGACCAGTCATCGGGCCTTGTCCCAACGACGGATCTGTTGCCATGGTGTCGAGTGGACTCTTCTGTAGAAGAATACCCGCGCTCCTCTCGTCGGCGCCGAGGAGATTCCATTCAACTATTTGCTTGACTCGTCAACTTGGTATGAGCTCAGTGTGCACGCCACAACTTACGATTGATATCGTAGCGTCTCCCGTCTGAACTGCCGCTGGAAGCTTTTAAAAAGCCTCTGTGTCGTCGGGGGTCTACGGGAATGACAAGCTGAGACTCCATCCGGCGATATACACCAATAGTTCCCATGTATTCGAGCACGATTGCCGGACGCTTCAGATAGTCATTGTCATATGCCAGATCAAAGATGCCAAGCCACATGGTGAAAAAGCCGTGTCCGCTAGCATAAGCCAGGGTTTCTGCCTCGGGATAGCTAATACGAACCTCGCACGGGCAGATCCAGAGCGTGGTGATGAGGGCCGTATCGTTGACCTCGATGGGGGCCATGCTACCGAAGAAGTCGGGCTGGTAGTGCCTGTCGACGCTGTTGAATGCCCGCCTACCTATTATGCTGACAGGATTGCGGAAGCAGTGCAGCTTCGGCGCCAGGCAGCCCAGGGCTGTGTAACGGGGGATATCTTCTGGCGTGGCCCGCCAGAGAAGGATGGACGGATCCTTGGACTGTCTGACAATGGCCTCTTGCAGCCGTGCAAAGGCTTTATCCCCCTCGCCGTAGAGAAGAGGCATGTTGATGTTGAAGAGCCCGAGCAGGGAGTAGGCCGCGTCCTCCTTGCGGGTTGTGACCCGCGACGATGCCCACTGCATCTTGATTGACACAGAAAACGAATCCAATGTCGATGGGAGCAGATCGAGCGAGTCACAGGTTAGACACACTCCGTCGCGGACCATGACCGTCTTTGGAACACAGGAGCAGCGTGGTTCGCGAAACACTAGAGGCCAGACTTTTGTGAATGCGCTCACACGGAGACAAAAGTCTCCTTCCATGACGCCAAATCGGATCCAGTTCTGGTCAAAGAATTCCACTTTGCGCGGCGCAATCAGCTCCTGGAGCGTCCATCCCCGCGTGAACCACCGGCATTCATAGAAGGAGGCGTAGTCTTGGTCGACGAGGTGAACAGTTGTGCCCGGTGCCAGGCGCCTGGACCTGGCCGAGGGCATCTGGAAGTCGCCGAGGAAGACGTAGCAGATGGACGACTGCTGGTACCATTTGAACATGGAGTTGATGGCCTCTGACAGCTCGGCGCTGCTCGACTTGTCGATGCAGCAGGTGTCGATCCAGATGTAGTGGAAGCCGTCGCGGCGTGCCTGGCCGCAACTATCGCTTACCTTGGGGAAGGCTGTATGGCGGACGAGGTCTTTGCGAGATTTGTTCTTGACATCGTCGAATACGACCTCCTCGTCTTCCCAGGTGTGCGAGAGGATAGCATACGGCGGGACGTCGATTTCCTGGCCCAAAAAGGACTCGAGCTCGTAGGTTGTCGTGTTTAGCAACCGCATTCTGACGAGATCAACAAACTGACATTTAGAAACGGTATTACAGGATAATGAAAGTACAAAAGCTGGACTGGCTAAAGTGAGGTAGGATGATCAGTTAAGCTGGGCGACGAGGCTGAGGCAGTCAGCCGACAAGGATGCCTACCTAGGTAGATATGCATGCATCCAGCTTGTCAGCTGATGGCGATGGTGGCTCATATGACACCGAGTCGCATTTGCCATCCTGAACATCCAGCAATATGTCAAAGCCATAGGCCTTTGCCAGTTTTCCAACCGCGCACCACTTCTGCCATGATGGGCTGGTGGTGGATGTTGACGATTGGTACGGACAAACAATTGTCGCGAAATGAAGAGCCTGTCAGGCCATGACAAATCTGCACAGATTGTTCATTCAAAGGGCTGATGATGGAATTTATAGAAAGCAATCGATCGTCTTGAAGAGTTGGTCGAGTGTAACCCTCATGGAGTCGGTGGAAAGTGCATCTCTTCCATCCCTCTTACAAAACCATGGCACTTATACCTGATCACGTCAAAACAGACCCATCACATAACCTTGTTCGCGCTTGTATAATGGAATACGTGCTTTATAACCAACCTGTTCCATTCGGATGGCCTTGTGGACCAAGTCTAGATAGTTTACTTGCTATAAAAACCCAATCTGGTCATGGGATGAGAATGAACTGCTTGGCTCAACAGTCGATCCTGGACATCATTTTACTCTCAACGACGAGCCGCCACTCGATACAGAAACGAGCGGGAGACTTGTTTCCAAAGCAGCTAATAAAGCGGCAGAAGGACTTGCCGGCGAAAAGAACAACGAAAGAAATACATCGGCAAGATGAAAAAAGACGACACCGTCTCGGAAGTGGTCCAGATGGTAGCAACGTGCGTCGAGTTTGTTTCTGAAGCTGTCCATCACCGGAGGGATAAGAAGCTGCCTCAAGAGAAAGAGTCAAGCCATTCACTTGAACGGTTGACAGCCGTCACGACACTCGAGCAGAAGGACCAGGACATGAAGGAGATGGGCAATGTGGAAAAGGCCAATGCCACCAGGCCTAAGCCGCGAAAGAGACCGAGTGAATTCGCTAGGCACTTTCTCGACAAACATACCTCCATGCGTGAGACTCTCTTGGACGCAAACCTTGCGTTACCTGTAATACTGCCACAGAGACAAGCCAAAAAGCGAGCCCGAGGGTTCGTGCTAGCGTACACACCAGTGCTCAACGATGCAGGCATTGCCCCAGGAAACATTTCTCGACTTCATCGACACCTTCAACAAGGTCCTGGTGCCTAATCGGTACCTCAATGCCATCAACTTGGCCGGCTTCGTGGGAGAGGCGGCGCCTGAGCCCTATACGCTACTCATCGGCACCAGAGTTGGCCTCGTCACGGATGCCATCATGGAGGCACAGAGCAGAGCCAGCTCCAACACCTTTCTCGCCATGACCAGCGCCGACTTCTTCCATCCGCGCGGGCTGGTCTGCTTTGTAGCTACTTGGAACCCCGATGCCAACGACGATGCACAGGCAAAGTGTATGGACGAGAACCCCGAGATCCCCATGGCTGCATTGCTCCATGAGCCCGAGTTTCGGTCGTGATATGCCGACCCAAGTCATGCTGCAGCCAATGGCGATATTCTGGGATTTCTCACTGGAGGACATTGGCAGTACAGACAACGAGAAGCTATCACCGGGCCAGGCAGGTCCTGGGCTTGGTGAAGATGGCCAGACGCTGCCGCCTACGGAAACAACGAGCAAAGATTCGAGGTCCAAGAGCACAAAGAAGGAAAGCTCAGGTAGTGGATAGACGCAACTGCTGACCTAGCTTTTAGGATGCGCTGTATCTGGCCATGGCCAATCTTCCCTCACAGGAGGAAATGGCCGAAGCTATCATTGGCATGTGTTGAGCCATCAGCCTACAAGGTTCCAGCCAGATCAGGCCTGATTGTGGTTATGGAGATGGCCTCGAGAAATGAGGCAAGCGTTTGGTAGTCTGGTATAGACTGTAGAGCGACCAGCACTTCTACTACCATGGACTACAGGGTAATAATGTAGGAATGGCATTGTCAGATGTTTTCTTCGTCTTGATTCGAAAGTGCCTCGGCTGAGATCTACTCTAGGCAGAAGTCTCGCCACCCCTGTTCCCATTTCCAAGAAAAGGCGCATACCAGGCCCTGGAAGTATTAATGAGCACAATGTCCACCTGAATATAGGCAGCTGCTATAATCTGACAAGGGTAAATGACCTCGACTAATTGACTGTTCCATCTAGACCTAGTCAAGATCTAAGAAGTGCCGGTCAGACGGTGGATCTCTTCTAGGCAGCTGTCCTTCTTGGCACTAACCTATGTACATATAACAAGCCTCCCTTTGCTGACGGACTAACTATCTAGTTGGCAAATCCCTTCACTGTGACTGTTCAAGTCAAATCCAGCCGAGACACGCAATGTCGCTTGAGACGATACCAACAGAGATTCGCCAGCGCATCATCACGCTGGCGATTCCCAATGATTTCGAGAGCATCGCCCAGGCCAGCAAGAAGCTGTTCTCCTCGAGCTACTTCAAGGTCGACGAGTACAACAGAAGAAAGCGACGATTCAGATGCTTCAAATACTCTCGGCACTCTGCTACGGTAGAATGTGATGCCGTCGGAGACAAAGCAGCCTGCGAGGTCCTCGAGCACTGGGACGATAGAACAAGAGCCACTGGTATCACAGTCCCAAACGTATTCAGCCTCGTCAGGACACTTGCGAGGGACCCTATCGTTGGGCGATACATTCGCTCACTTGACCTCAAAGACTCCAACATCAAACTCAGGAATACCCCGTGGGGCCATGACATTAAACCTTCGCATTCGTGGGGGCTGGAGGACACAAGACATGTCCAGGGCCTCGTTTCTGCCTCGCCCTATTTCGACGATGCGATGCAGAATTCCATCACGTACGCTCTAGACGACAAGTCGGTGATTGCTGCCGAGATCCTCATCCTCACTCTCCTACCAAACGTCACCGAACTCGCACTCTCCAAGGCTTGGGGCAAGACCATTGAGCCGGCGCAGTTGCAGCAGCTCGACGCCATCGTCGACCAGGCCAATGATCCAACCGTGCAAGAAGCTTCGCTTTCACAGCTGGCCATTGTCAAGCCTTATATCGGCCATGGGTTTGCATCCATCGCATCACTTACTCCAATGTCGCGGTTCCTCGCCCTCAATTCCCTCGAGGAATTCTACATGGGCGGGGTCCAAGCCTTGCAACTCCCCACCAGAGGAGTCTCCTTTACTCCCGGGCATGCCATGTTTGGTTCATCCCTGAGAAAGATTGAACTGAACGGGTCTGCGATAGGCTATGAAGAACTCTCAGAACTACTGTCGCGTACGCCGCAGCTCAAGTGTCTACATTTAAGCTTGGAAAGCAAGCCCGGACCCTGTGGCGACATGTACGACGTCGGGCGCCTTCTCAGCATCATTGGTTCGCATCTGGGCGACGTTCTCCAAGAGCTGTCGATTGTGGTCAACACGTTCATCACCCGCTCGACGACGCTTGCCGACATGTCTGCGTTTACACGGTTAAAGACTCTTGAGCTGAACCTCTTCACGCTCTGTGGCCCCAAGTTCAACGCGGAAGAGCCGCTTGAAAACGACGCTGGAAACGCCAAATCAGCACAGCTCCGTCTGGTTGACATCCTACCACGCTCTGTAGAAACAGTGAGGCTATGCACGCCATTCCTACTGTATAGCTATAGTCGCTGGGACACCGAACCAATGTTTCGCGGGTTACTCTCTGGCTTCAAGAAGGAACGCAGTACCAGGCTCCCGCGACTGACAGACGTGGTCATTGTCTGCCCTGATCATTCAGATATGAGCGACATGGTCTTGGCGTCGGGAATGGTTCGGGATGCTGGTGTGCGTATCCAGTATGAGGTATGGGAGGATTGCCAGCCACTATTTGGGAGGACTTTTAATTCTCGGTTCAATGTGCGCGACTTCAACAATGAGAATTGATTCATGGATATGATAGCGACATCGAGAAGCGTGGAAAGCGTATGGCTAATACCGAAAGTAACCACGGATAGCATAGATTCTATCCTTTTATACCTATATCAAACCACTATCCATTGACAACAGAAGGCACATACAAAGATTGACTTGATTAATATGGCATCGAAAATGGACAGTCTGATGGCTGCGATGGCTTTATCTTCACCATCTGTAGGTGGCTTTTGTGATATAAACCCATCTGTTTCTTCACAGACATGTTGGTTTGGTATCGAGTATAATAAAACGAGTCCTGTTCTTATCTGCAAATCAAGAACACTTTACTGGCAAACTATCCACGGCATATGTTTGCCAGACATTGTCGCAAAGTGTATTGGCCGTAGCTTGGTCAATGGGCACGACAGGGTAGATACGAAAAGTTGCCGGGATCTCTTCTCTTGCCAGAAGCAGACATCCGAAAGAATGAAACAGCCTTGGCAAATAACTCGGGGTCCTGCCGGGTGTCCGTATATCATCGAGTAGGACGGATCGTTATCCCGGCCCCGTCCACGTAAGCTCCAGGCTTCGTCATCTTCGAGAGGTATTTGAACCAACAACTCATCAGTCAAGCCATCAGCAGCACCATCGGAATTGATAACAAGTTGAGAGACCCATCACCCGTTTAGCTTGACTGCGTTCATCATGTCGCAAACAGTTGTTCTAACGACCTCGCTCCCGGAGCAGATGCTCCCCTCCCAAACCACCGACCCTCAGCAAGATCCAAAGACGAGCGGACGCCGAGATGCTTCATCAATCGCACAAGTGGCCAGTTCACGACTGCCCGTCGAGATTCCAAGCGAGAACGATGCCAACACAGCCCACGAAACCACCGATTCATCTCTCCATCAGCTTGGAAACCAAGATACCGGTCCAGCATCGCGCCCAGTACCCCAGCACTCCATGGCGCAGATCGCCACCGTCATGGCCTGTCTCTGCGGATGCGTCTTCTGCGCCGCCCTTGAAGTCACCATCGTCAGCACCGCCCTTCCCACCATTGCCTCCCACTTTGCCTCTGCTTCGGGCTACACCTGGATCGGCACTTCGTACGTCCTGGCCCACACGGCGAGCACGCCGACCTGGGGCAAGATATCGGACATTTGGGGCCGCAAGCCCATGCTTCTCATCGCAAATGCCATCTTCTTCGCCGGCAGTCTCATGTGTGCGCTGGTTGATGATTTCCAGGCCTTTATCGCTGGACGAGCAGTCCAAGGCGTGGGCGCTTCGGGATTGCAGACCATGGTTAACATTTGCATCAGCGACATGTTTTCGCAGCGCGATCGTGGGCTCTACTACGGGCTTACGTCTATTGTGTGGGCTGTTGCGTCGGGTGTCGGTCCGTTGATGGGAGGCGCCTTTACGGACAAGCTGAGGTGAGTTTATCCTACATGTCCCCTGGAGAGTTTCTGGTTCGGAGCTGTCTGACCATGTATCACTGTAGCTGGAGATGGTGTTTCTGGATAAACTGTAAGTGTACTATCAACTACATCGAGTCTACCGCTTAACAGTTCCCTCCAAGTGCCAATCACGGCAGTAGTTTTCGTTCTGCTCGTCTTGACGCTCAAACTCCCCTCGCCGAAAACATCGATATGGAAGGGACTCAAGGCAGTTGACTGGCCTGGCAGCCTTCTCATCATTGGGGGAACCCTGATGCTTCTCCTTGGACTCTACCTTGGCGGTGTTTACGAGCCGTGGAATTCCACCACCGTGGTTTGCCTCTTCGTCTTTGGCGTCCTCACGAGCGTCTTGTTCTTCTTCAACGAGTGGAAACTGGCCCAGTACCCCATTATACCCATCCAGGTCTTCCGCTCGTGGTCCTCGTCGGCTGCATACGCCTTGTGCTTCTTCCACGCCTTTGTCTTCATGGGAGTTGCTTACTACCTCCCGCTCTACTTCCAGGCAGTTCTCTTGGCCAGTCCTCTCCGCTCTGGTGTTTACCTCCTCCCCTTTATCCTCTCGATATCTCTGACGGCGGCAGTGACGGGTGTGTACATACAGTTGACTGGAAAGTACATGCCTACCGTGTACATTGGCATGGCCACGATGACGCTGGGCATCGGCCTCTTTATAGGCACCGACTTTGATACGAACTGGGCCAAGATCATCTCTTTCCAGATCATCTGCGGCATGGGCGTGGGAATGAACTTTGAGGGTCCACTACTTGCTGTCCAGGCCGTGGTACCCGCAAGAGACGTCGCGGCCGCAACCTCTGCCATGGGGTTTGTCAGGACCCTGGCTACAGCCATCTCAGTCGTCATTGGCGGCGTCATCTTCCAGAATGGGATGAAGAGTAAGAAAGACATGCTTGTGCAGGCACTTGGCGCCGACCTTGCTCGGCGTTTCGAAGGGTCAAGCGCTTCCGCGAGCGTCAACCTCATCAAGACACTGGCGCCAGAGCCACAGCTGGCGGTGCGGAGGGCATTCTTCCAGTCTCTGAAGAAGATTTGGATCGTGGTACGTCAGAAGATTGCCTTTCCGATCGCCTCGATTACATCTCTAACGCAGTGTTTAGTATGTCGCGTTTTCGGGTGTTGGTCTTGTGGTTTGCTTCTTCATTCGGGCCCATCGTCTAAGTCGGGAGCACCAGGCAGCAGAGCTTGGCCTGAGAAGTGAAGCAGATAGTCCCAATGTAAATATCGGCCATGATGCACTGCAGCTTGGGCAGATGGGAACTGCCGAGGAAAGTGGTCTTCGAGCAAGGAGGGCGCAATAGCGTGCTGATAGTGACCCATTCAATAGCCTCGTACCATGATCATGACCTGTTTCTTGCATCTCAGCTCTACAAATCGCGTCATTCCGGTTGAAGCATTATTATCAGTATTAAACGCCACGTCTTGTGACGCGAAACGAGTCTCTTGAGGCGGGACGAACGTGACTCGTGTTTTCAGTATTCGGCTGAAAATATATAAACCCTGAGACACCGCGTGCGTGATAAGAAAATTACCTCGCAGGATCACTCTGGGATGATATCCAGGGTTCCATCTAGGATTCTGACCAGGTAGGGGCATGCTAGCTTTATACGTCTAGAGTAGATTTATCCTGGCTGTAGAAGGTGGCCGTACTTGAGATAATATATAGCTAGGATATGATTATGAACGGTGCCCTTAAAAGCGGGGTATTTATAGGTTATGTATATAAGGATCTAAACTAAAGGTCTACTTTAATTAAGACTTTTTATTAACTATAAAAGTAAGAGTACGGTTTATCTTAATATAATATTAAATTAAAATTCCTACGTATAGATACCTTCTTTCCTTTTTATCTCTATATTATCCGTATTTAATATATTAATATATCGCCGCGTTATTAATACTTATTAATCTATTATTAATCTATTGCTTATAATACCTCGGACCCCTAACCTTATACTTAACTCCTATACTAATTATTTAGAATATATATATATCTATATTATTGCTAGTCTAAGTCGTATTATTAATAAGGACTTCATAAAGGATATTAAGGGCGATATATATAGGCCTTAGTTTT
>QUZG01000264.1:0-22372 GCA_003693545.1 Pseudonectria buxi
ATAATATAGGTTGAGGGATTTATAGCTTACTCGCTTGTCTGGCTTACTCGCTATATATATACGTTATAGAAAGAAAGAGAAGAGTCCTATATACGCACGGGACCCGTATAATATGACTAAGCCTTCCTAGCTTATAGCTTTAACTAGTAACTACCTGTAGGTATTATAATTACCCGTATATACTAAATTGACTAACTTAGTTACTTGAATTAACTGCTTGAGTTGACTGATTGAATTAACGGCTTAGATTAACTACTTGAATTAACTACTTGAATTAACTACTTGAATTAACTACTTGAATTAACTACTTGAATTAACGACTTGAGTTGTCTGCTTAATAGACTACTTAACTATCTACTTAAAATAACCGCTTGAATTAACTGCTTGGATTAACTGCTTGAAACAACTACCTGAATTGACGACTTAGGTCCTAATCGGTAAGGTCGTTCAAAATTCCGTGAATTTATATACTGCGCTAGAGAAGAAATATTCATTCTCTCTCAAGTCGAGTTTTTTACTACCCTAAGCCTTTTTCTCTCTACAAGTTGAAGTCAAGCAGGTGGTTGACCAAACCCCGACTATTTCCATGACGACGAGGACTAACTTGGTCACCAGGATCTTTTCGGATGCTCAACTTGACAATGGCCATCCTGACAGTGGGCAAATTCCTGGCGAAGAGGTTGGCCATGATCTTCGCGGTGGTCCCCCATTGAGCCTGCTCAGCCCTGGCGATATTGTGGTCGGCGATGTCATGTATTCACAGGAGGCGATAGATAGGATCGTTCTCAACGTTATGGAGACGAATTCACTATCTGACACAGCGCCTCCAGCTACTGAAGAGGCACTTCGGAACCTTGAGCGAAAGTCGTTGGATAAAAAAATGGCAAGAGAAGATAGGAAGACAGACTGTACAGTCTGCATTCATACCCTTCAGAAGGGCGAGTTGGTGGTTTCACTGCCATGCAAGCACTGGTTCCACGAAGAATTCGTTATGCAGTGGCTTAAGGAATATAATACCTGCCCTAACCGCCGGAGGCCCATCGAAATGAACAGCTAAACGGGCAACTAGGACAGTAATGATATGCGGAGCAGGGACCGTGGTCATCTGGGTTCGGATTTGCGTGGAGAGTATTCTCTTACACGACCTGCTCTTACTCCAGCGGGACCTAGACGCGGATCAGGGGACGCAGATAGGAACATAAATGATCAATGATAGGCATGAATGGCAATCTAGTGGGCATAGGCTTTCAAGGTTTTACAGGGTCGATCTTGTTATCTTCTGAATGGGGCATATGGAAGCATATATTGGCTGGATAAATGGGCTACGCTTGATAGCAACCTTTGCTATAGGATCGAATCTAGGGAACTGTTGGTCGGCTGGAAATTATTTTCCATCCTCTTCGTCCTCGTCCGCTTCAGATACACGAAGAAGAGCTAAGCGTATAACGCACACCACAAGCTACTAAAAGTTACTATATGCGAAGACACTTATAAGTAAAGGTAAAAGAGAGTTCACAGAAGAACTAATATGGTGGTTCAACGACTAGGTATTAGAAAGTGGTTACGCGTAATGCGTGTTTAAGTGAAGTCTCCCTAGCATATTGTAGTGGCGATGCGGTGGAAGTTCGGATCCGGACTATCTATTAGTCCGGCATCTGGGTCTATCGTTACCCTGCCAGCCCACTTCACTATCCAAACATAACACCATCGCTAACAGTACCATCATGACTAGATGCTGATTTCCACCGCTGGCCAGCCACGAGACTGCGAGGCTAGTATGCTCACCTTGCGCCGCCATCGCGAGATTCAAGATTGGGTACTTGCTTTACCTGAATTCGGCTGCCAGCGCGTCACGACGTCTAAAAAACGACGACACTCGGAGAGCGCTCCTCCATCTCCTCCTCCGACCATGTCTGACCAGCTGGCTCGCTCGCCCAGCTCAGATTCCGCCTCGCCAGTGAAACGGCCTCGACATGGAGATCCTGATGCAACGCCAACAGCAAGACGCCTGAAACCTATCAACGGCTACGGATCCGCTGGATCATCGTCCAAAGGGTCCAGAGCGTCCATCACGAGCAACACCATCGGCTTCCTCACTCAAAACCGCCTGGTGGTTGAGCGCAACTTTGAGTTTTTCCAGCAGGAGCAGCCCCTCGCGTTGAAAGCCATGGTCCGAGCTTTGCGTCGAGGAGGCAAGGGCGTGGGCATTGTCGATCCGGCCACGCAGGATTGGCTTCAAACGACCATGTCCAATGACTCGCGGTTCGACTTGGAGCCTTACGCTGTCGATCAGTCGAGCACTAGAGACCGAACGAACCTGGGAGCACCGCTATCGCCAGATATGGTTCTTGACATCCTCAAAGAGGCTCACGAGTGCGAGAGTCGAATTCACTCGGAAGCTTCGTGGAACGTAGCGGTACATTACCCCTTGCTAAAACAGAGCCTCTGCCAAGCAACCGTGAATGCATCGCCACGTAAGCCCGAGTTGGCTGTCCAGTGTCTGAACGCGTCAGTACCGATGGCATATTCCATCAATGTCCGTCCGCCTAGCTAACTTGTTCAGGACCACGGCGAACCTATTGCCAGGCTTCGCTCCTACTCTTCATACGGCCGTCAGTGCTCGCGTCGACTTCTGTTGTTTCCTCGACTTTGCTGCCGATTCAGAAACTCTCGAAATGATCCGCGACACCGTCCGTGATTCGTCGAACCCGCACATCAATCACACCGACTACATGCCCCTACTCGACCGCCCCATTTGCGTCAGTCTCGAGACGAAGCGCTCCGGCGAAGAGTGGCGCAACGGCCTGACCAAGATGTCGTCGTGGTTCTATGGCCACTGGAAACGGCTCGAACAACTCGCGCCCGGCCTCGATGCGAGCAATGTCTTTTTGCCTGGCCTCATTGTGCAGGGACACAACTGGTACTTTGTGGCTGCGACGCAGGGCAGTATGCAGCCATCGGGGGAGCGGGAGATTGTGCTATGGACCAAGGTGGCGATTGGGTCGACGGACGAGGTTATAGGCATCTACAGCATTGTGTATGCCGTGCAGCGGTTGGCACATTGGTCGGCCTGTACTTACTGGCCGTGGTTTCGGGAGAATGTTCTTGGTAGGCAAGGTTTGGAATAGGTAGTTGTCGATACTGCATGATACCCATAGACTCACGATGACTGATGTTGAATGACGTTATGAATATTAATCCGTTCATGTTGCCTCTGGATCCCTTCTCCCTTGCCATATACTTATTACCGTATTGGTCCTTGTGTTCAAAAATCGATTTACACTGTCGACGTCGAGAACATACTTATCCTAATGAACTTGCTCCAGGGTATCTTCTTTTGTACTACTGAGGTGGTGATGTCTCTGACCTGCTCGGCAGTGGCAGAGTGTAACCGCAGTACCCATCGCTCCCGGGTAAGCAGTATTGTACGTCATGTCAGCTTAAAAGCTCGGGAGTAACCTACTGACCATTACCAGGTCCTATGTTTTTGAGCCATGAGCCAGCGAAAAGCCAAAAGTCTGCTGGAGATTCCCTTGATCTAGAGTCTCTTGAACCCCCCCAAAGATCAACTGGAACTTCTTGGCGTTTCCTCGTATACTCAACTTGGGGAAAATGACCACCTGTTGGATTCTTTCCTTCCTGGTCTCACCGGCATCTCCCTGGTCAATCAGCTGCTATAATGGCCATAACCAAACGTAGCACCAGGCCCAAGCACACAAGCACTACGACATAATGCAATGGCGCACTAGAACAGCTATTGTCGAGATTCAGGCCTATCTCAAGGTCTAATATAGAAATCTAAGAGTAATGTTACCGTATGGGCTCTGATCGGGCTCGTTGGCAAGCGTGATGATGTCCTTGTCAATGTACATATGATAGTTTAGAATATATTCATCCAGCGTGGTTGGCTGATTTACGCGTGTAAGCTTTGCCAGTCGAGTCTCTATTGCGTCAATCTCGCATCGAGTATCATCATTAGAACATGACTTGTATATATTATATCACAACTATACTTCTATGGCCTCGGCTGGTTTCAAGACGTCCTCTACAAAAGCAGGCCAGTAAGTATTCTCGATCCAGAACCCCAAGCATTGTAATGACGCAAGCAGTTTATACACATCAAAGTGAGTTTTGGTACTCCCAATATCGAGCCCATGGTAAAGTATTGACCTGCCGTTCTCCATTGTTGAAGCGACAAAATACCACGAGTGACCTTGGACAATGATTCCTGGAAGACACTCGATTGTCTTGATCTTGGCGTCGAGTTGAAGAGCTCGCCACTGGGCGGAGTGCCATGTGCCAATCTGGAGTAACGCTCTGTCGAACTCGGCCTGACGCTTAGTCTCAATAGAGAGGGCAATGGGGTGCTCGCAAAGGTTTCCCCAGTCTGTATGGTTGATGGAGATGCCCGGCCGTGTCATGATGAGCGAATTGATTATGTTGGCTTCATGACCTTGTTCCGCAGGTTTGAGGCAGAGACAAAAGTCGACGGATTTCAACTGAGCGTTGTGTGGTCTGTACTCGGGTAAAATCTGCGCACCGGTACTATGGATGGGAAGACGATTAGCGATGACGGGATGATTGTTGGGTTCAAAGCATGATAATCAGTCAACTTACCAGTATCTGTAGTCAATGAGGTCGGTACTCTGCTCGGCTCGGAACGCAAAATCAAGAAGCTGACGATGTACATCCATGTTCCAAGAGGATTCCCCTTCGAGCTTCCTGTTACACTCGGCAGCTCGAGTCACAATCTGATGTACAAGCGCAGTGGAAGGAACGCGCCACTGGTTTGTATGTATGGCGGGATCATAGAAGGCGAACCTAGGGAAATCGCCTAGTTCTTGGACCTCTTGTTGCAGACTCGACGGTAAAATGTCCTGTCCGTACCCAATATCGACCAGCTGAAGACGTAGAGATTTCAGTGAAGGGGGAAGTCGGTGAATGTTTGTTGTAAAGTCTAACTGCGTAAACCCTGTCTCTTGCGTTGCCGCGAACCGAAATTGCTTCGATGGCGATGATGCTCCTGAGGGTCTGGAAGACGAGGCCAAGGATGGTGTTGAGCGTCGTGAGCCTTTTCGCCAGCCACGGTCTAGAGCTTTCGGTGTCTCGTCGACAATAGCTTCCTCGTCTGAAAGGGCCACTTGCTCATCTCCGTCGGCTATTGACCTTGTGCGCTTCTGTGGTATGGCTTGCGTCAAATGTGAAGAATCCAACTTGCGGCTTATGGATGACGAGGGCGACGGCGTTGGGATTCTGATATATTGTCGAGTGTTTGATGCTGTTGTTTTACGTCGCTTTGCCGGTCGTCGCGAGTCCGAGTCGGTCTGGTCTGGCGAGGTTTTGGTTTTGTCAAGCGTGTCTAGCCAAGACCAAATGAAAGAATGCTCCTCGTCTCGAGTGGCGCTGGCCCTGCGATTTGACATTGCCAGGTGTGAGTATATCACTGAGTATGCCGTATTACTGACTGTCAACTGAATCTTGTTGTCAAAGTCAAGGTGACGCTGATGTGACGGGTGGGTGGGGATCCTTGGTTGGCGGGGTAATTATCCTACAGTCTACGTAGCTGGGCCTATCGATAGAGAATGGTTCTGGGCATGTTATTGGTGCAGGGAATCAATCCCACGTGGATGACTCATCGTGCTTCCAAGTAGTACGCGCCACGAAGAATGGCAACAATGGTAGCACTACTTCACAATGGAGGAGAATATAAATCGTCTAATAGCCCGTATAAATGGATTGGTAAAGGATATAATCGTAAAGATACAGCTCTTCATCCTTGAGATTGCAGTAAGGTTGTTTCCCGTAATATCTAACTAGACTGGTAATCTTTGACCTGCCAAGTACTTATGCCGTAGTCTCGACGGCCAATTCAGTTATAATAGACGCGAAGCAGCCATAGACTATAGCGACCTCAAGCCAGAAAACATCATTATAGACGATAAGTATAATATTACGTAGTACGATATATTTACTTACTATTAGCTTAGTATCTATACGACTAATCGCTAACCACTTGTATTCTATAGTGTCATTAACTAGGCCTCGCTCTAAATACTTCTCATAATCGAGGCCATTAGTAGCACGACATTTCAACTCCTCTGGGCTTTTCAATAAGATAGGGTAGACCCAGCCTCCTTGATAACAAGGGTTAGGCCAACGCTTTTACGTGCCTTTTCTAGCGAGAGAGTGGAAACACTGGTCTCCTCTACCTCGAAGCTTACGATTGAGTCTAGATTTGCAGGAAACAGCTAAAACGATTGGTATGCCCGTGCTTCTGGCGGGCCACCGAGCATCAGGAGCTGTTAAAGCCTAAACTTACCTATCATAACGGCCGAATTCTGATTCTGCGTGTCAAACCCGACGCCGGATTTCTGAAGAGGCCCGGAGCGGCATGGCCCTGATCCCGTCGCCGAGCCGGGTAATATCTCCTGATGAAATGACCGGTTACCCGGGCTACCTAACAAGGGAGCCGCTCAGCCCGCTACGCTTTATTAGAACCCAATCCATGAGCAGGAGAAACGCTCATGGACAGCTCCGAGTAGATCAAGTGAGAATACTTGTCCAACTAGGCAAAGTTGAGATCCAACACGACTTCTAGATAGCAATAACTACACTCATTCTCCATGTACTAATTGGCCTCAGGACCGACAGCTATTGCTCTCCTTCAGGTCCTTCAAGACCAAGATGTATGGCATGCACCACGCGAACGGAGCTTTCAAGACTTGGACACGCTGCCTTGACGGCGTGCTCGAACATGGTGTTTACTTAAGGAATTTAAGGTTAGCGAACGCTCTAACCCAACTAGGAAAGGAGGCAGCCAAAGTTGTCCGATCTGGCGGGGCCTTTGGTGGCCCAAGGAAAAATAATTGCCTGAGGCACGAAAGCGTGGGCCGTTTGTTGCCTTGCCAATGTGGGGCTCGTCCTCCAAACAAACCATCCACATCCAATAACCTACAAACGCCGGCACCAGCATTGAGTACGCAATATGAGAAATTAAGTAATGAATGACATACAGAGAATCATTGCATGGATTGACGACGTCCCCGACGCTGCATCGTGGTCCTACTCTCAAGCTGATGAGGCTTTGTCACGTCTGCCCTTTATCCCTGCAGTCATTGTTCAGGGCTCAAGGTGGCTTTTCGTCCTCTCAACGCGCCAAGGCTCCAAAACTGTGCTCTGGAAGTACTACGATTTTGGCAGGACAGACTCGGTTGTCGGGACGTACCAAGTTGTCGCTGGACTCAGGCAACTTGCACTGTGGGCTCAAGATGTCTACTTGCCATGGTTCCAGGCCGAGATTCTCTCAGCCTATGAGCCTACCGCCGCGTGAGACGCTTCGCAGAATCCGATAGATGTCCCAACTTGTTGGAAGAAGAAGCACCAGGTAGTTATCCGATATCGGCGTCGTCTGATTGCTTTGGACAAGTCGAGACCGAGGTGAAGCTCTCGTCCGACACCTGAAGACTACTCGCCCCGGTTATCTGACGTTTTAGTGGGTTTCTCCACGTATTTGTTGAGATTGTAACCAGTTAGAGCCGCCATTAACCGCAACAACCTGGCCGTGGCTTGGATCTTGAATCAACGTTGCATCCCTCGACTTGAAGAGGTTGGCTTGCCAAAGTAGATGCGGGAACATCAGCCGCCGTGGAGCCAACGATGGAAGGAATCCGGACAACCGTCACCACGGAGTTGAGGGCTGAACGTTTCTATTGTATGGAGCGATGGATTTGAAATGCCGCGCAGGACCAAGGAGGGCTTCGCAGGAATTCTGCTGCTAGCCAAAGAAGGAAGCCGTTTAGATTCGGTTCCTCGCTGCTCGAATCAAAGGAGAGGTGTATTTCGGCACGTCTAGCACGGTCTTAGGTAGTAATGAAGATGATGCCAGGGAACAAAAGTCTTTGAGTTACAAGTTCCTTCTGTAGTCAGCCTCGCGAGCAGAGGTACCACCACACTCTATTATGCATGTCAGAGTCTTCTGATCAGCGTGGCTCATGTACTTTCTGATTGGTTGACGACTGTTCTCAACATCAGTCGTCAGTAGCTAAATAGCCTGGAGTCAACACTTTCATGCCGCCTCCCACTCTCTTCTCTTCACCTCGATCAACATTATTGAACCCTTTGACTTGCATCCTCTCGTTGCTAGAGAAGCTCCCATAATTATTAGTACCCTAAGGTTCCCTTTCCCTGGTCTCTCGTCAAATCAAATCATCTCCCAAGGTGGCACTCGTCATGGTTTTGCTATCAGTCGGCACATTGCCCTAAAATGCCTAACCGTGCTCGATAACCCCCATCCGCAGCAAGAAGAGAAGATGCCCGGCCTACTACCCCGGCCCCAGGCGGTACCTTAAGCGCCTAGGTTGTGGCCAGTTGGAAGAAGGCTACTGACCGAGGTCTAGCCGTTTACTAAAATTAGGAGGCTGTTGGTACTTTAGACCTTGAGGCGAAGCGAGGAGATCGACTACCTATCCAATCATTTCACGAGCATCGAAGATAGGCACGTGGAAGCGCCGAACCCTCTACCTAAGCGAACCTTGTATGTTTGAGCCCTTCTCCAAGATAGACTTATTAGTGGATGGGAAGAAGTTTTCATAAGCGCTCGGGGACTACTATTATTGAACATTCCTATTTATATCGTATGAAGCCTGCTCAAGGTCTTCGTGACTAGCTACTATACCCTTGCCTTGGTAGAATGACCAATGATACTACTCTAAATTTATATCTAGGCGCCGGGCTACGAGTATAGGCGCCCAGGCTGCTATATAAAACTTGATACCAAAAAGATAAGAGTAAGAGGTTCACTTTATATAGCTATGCTTTCACCTACCTTAGTCTCTATTCTATACTACCGATTCTTCTTTAGTCTTATTGTATACACCGGGCGCCTTTTGATCAAAATCCTCTCGTGTTATTATTATTAGACTAGCTCATTGAAGACTCTAGGTCTACCGAAACTTAAGGCCACTAAGACGCAAGGTCTACTAGTATAAGAGAACTCTGCATCTTATATGAATATCCTAGAAATCTTATACTGATATACTATAGCCGAAGCCGACTTTGGCAATGGCCAATCCTGACTGCCCTAAGTATTGCGGGGATAGTATCCTCGAGATCAAGGTTGAAGAGTGGGTAACCGTTACCTGCAGTTGTAACAATAACCAAGACTGTGACGAGTGTGGGGGTGATGGGCGCTATACCCAATAGCGGATAAGGCTCGAATATGTGGATTGTGACTATTATTAATTGGGTTAGTTAGTGTTAACTATCTATTGTTACGATTTGGTTGGATCTTTAACATTCTTTTGAATCGCGCTCGTTAGCTTTTGTGCGGAATCTAAATACAATACAGCTTGGTTTATCCTTGTAAACAACAGGTCTCCTTTGGCCTTCGCGATCAAGGACAGACTACCCACCACCGGCTACTTATTGCCTCTTTCACTCTAACTCCGTTTCTTTCCTTTCTATTCTAGTAGCAGCAGCCCGAGCGTCCAGTGCTGTAATCTTCACGTCCTGGGCCATGACAATTGCCGTCAGGTATTCACCAGTATTACTAAAGCCCTCTATACTGCTGAGATTGGATTGAAAGAATTCAACATCGAGAAGCAACCTGTGAAATACTGGGCTAGAAGATCCTTGTACAGCTGCTTGGCGTTATGCAACTTGATCACAGGTAAACGATGCGTCTTACCTGTCCCGGCCCAATTCCGTTTCCCACCGAGCCTCGTCGTTGACGAAAATCTGCGCTTCGAGAATCTTGTCTTAGGAAGCAGTCAGTCTCTATATATTGCCGGAAAGCCACGGGCGTAATACTTATGCAGAGGCACGTCCGTTTGACGCCATGGACTGCCAGATGACTGGTGTATACTGGAAGTCAGCATCGCTCTTATCTGATTCGACAATCAGGGTCCGACCAAGGATTTGCGATAGCGAGCAGCGAAAGTGTGCATGTATGCGGGATTCGTAGCTTCGACTGAGAGTACTGATGGAAGTGTTTATGACAGAGCAAGAATGGGATCTAATAGGTGCACGGGATGCCATCTCCTCGAGTGCGGCTCATGTACGTTCTCATTGGTTGGCGACTGTGCACAATATCAGCCGTCAATAGCTAAATAGCCTAGAGTCTCAACACTTTCGGGCCATCCCCCACTCTCTTCTCTTCCCTTCAATACGATATTATTGAACCCCTTGACTTGCATCCCTTTGTTGCTAGAGAAGCTCCTATAATGATCACCACCTTACGGTTTCCATTCCCTAGCCTCTCGGCTGATCAATCCATCTCCCGAGGTGGCGCGGGTCATGTTTTTGCCATCAGTCGGCACATTGCCCTGAAATGCCCAACCGTGTTCGACAACCCCCATCCGCAGCAAGAAGAAAAGATGCGAGACAGTAAGGTTCAGCTGGAGCGCGAAAAAGCCATGCACGAGATATTGATGAAGCATCGACACCCCCACATCGTCCAAGCTGTTCTTTGTGCACCTCAGGGCATCTTCATGCACCGACTTGCCATGACGCTCACCACTCGACTAGATCAGCGACCCATACCGGAGCATCTCAAGTCGCGGTGGATCGCACAGCTATCAAGCGCCGTGTCATGGCTTGAGCATCTCGGCTTCGTCCACGGCGACCTGAGGCCGGGCAATGTCCTCCTAACCCAAGACGACAATGTCAAGCTTGCGGACTTTGACTGTTCTGTGAAACTGGGGGAACGACTCCTGGCTGGAGGCGGAGCGTATGGCAAGCTGGAGGGGAACTTTGACTTACCTCTGGCTAGTTCTCTGACGGAGCAATATGCGCTTGGGTCTTGCATCTTTACAATTCAGCTCGGACATGAGCCCTGGCACGAGGTTGACGAGCACGAGAGGGTGCTGAGGCTGATGAGGGGCAAGTTTCCTGAGACGACAAGTGACGAGGTACTGGGTGAGGTAGTCAACAAGTGTTGGCACGGCGAGTACGATTCAATCCGTGCTGTTCAGTGCGATGTTTTGCAGCGGCTTGGTCTGGAAGATGACGGGTGCGGGCAGCATATTGACGAAGAGTTTGTCGCAATGCTGCGAGAAGAATGTGAGACATTCCTGGCATCAACTATGAGCTGATGCCCTGGGTTGATAACTGTTTTACGAGGCGGAAAAGGCATTTCCACGTACCTAACCCAGGTTCTAACTTATAGTCCTGTTAATTTGAGATTGCGGGATTTATATTGGAGATACCTAGACTCTGATTTGAGTGTCATCTTTTATACCAACCTTAACGTTCATTGAGGACCTCAGTTGTATTCATCATCGGGGCTAGAGGCCAGTATGTTTCGACTCTATACATCCTCATTCAGTCCAGCAATCTCTGAGCTCTCCTAGATTCATCTGCTTCTTCAATCTCCTCCCTCACCTCTTCGTTCTTCCAGCCCGGCTGCGGGTATACAAAAGCTCTCATGATGATAACTCGCTCCTGATACCTGCCGTAGCCCCCTCCGTTGATTTAGTTGAATACCTCAAACTGCTCTTTATAGAAGCTGAAGAAATCCTCATTTCTAAAAGCAGAATCTGCTTTCGAGCAATCATCCTTATCGAACCCCTCCTCGCTGTCAACATATGGAAGTGCGTTGGGCTTGTATTCTATGTTGTCAAAGACACAGCCACCGTCTTCTTTCACCAAGTAACAATATCCCGATCTTTGTTGATAAGGGTCTGGGAGCCATCATATCCTTCATCCGCGAGCAACACAATAGAAGAAGGCGTCGGAAGATGTGGTGAGGAGCGCAGCCTAGCGGCCATTTCTGTCACATCTTCAGTATAATACTCGTGAGCCCAGTCGAATGAACAAGTGCCTGACAGGACGTGGCGTATGTCGGTCTCGAAACAAGGCAAGTAGCGCAGTAAATCGATGGCTTTGAATGAATGATGGGAAACGTCTCCAAGGTGATCTGGGGCCATTCATCCACGGGTGAGAATTGCAATCCCTAGTCCCCGTCGTCCGTGTGAGCCCGTAGAGCATGCTCATAAAAGCTGATAATAGCAGTAACGGTACGCTCTCGCGCATGTGAAGAGCCAGACGAGGTCGTTGCGTTTGATCATAGCTGGTCTTGGACACTCCGGGAGGCTGAGCAAAATGTCGACCATAACAGTTGACTGCGCTGACTGAGTTGGTCTGATGTCAGTTGATCCGGTCTTAGGTTTCATCCGGCTGATTGATCAGCGTTGGCTGGCAGCTTGTATCGTATGTCTATAGCGAGATAATTTCAGCTGATTCTGTCCTGATGAACCTCTCGCGCGCTCAGCTGTCCTGGTTCGTAGCCTGTAGCACTCATGCAATGCCATAGAGCTCATTTTATGGACTGTAGGATTTAGAAAGGTCGACGGAAAAGCCTAAAAGCAGCAGGAAGACTTGTCAACAAAATACTATTTTTACCAGTAAGACGACGAACGACTGGACCATTCGCTCTCTCTCATATCAGACACATTTAACTAGGAGATACGGAGGAGCGAAGGGTCTAGCATTACCTCTATGGCCTCAAGGATTATTCCAACCATATTTCAGTCGGCGTATAACTATCCCGGCGCTGGGACTCTTTCGGTGGAAGTTGCCAAACCCATGGCGCAATATACAAGCATGTATCCGCAAGTTTATGATACTTAGCATTCTCAGGCTTGTTGCCATTACAGCTCCGTAATGATTGTCGATGTTGCCACTCGGTCGATGACCGAGTTCACCTGACAGCAAACTCCTGGTACATCCAGGGAAGGGACGGCAACGGGTGACTGGGGTCTAACGGCTAGAGCGAGACCTGCCGATCATCAGAATTGGGCTTGGGTCAATGGCTGGATATCACAAAGCTGTGACCGGGACAACTGGCCCCTGAGATATTTCTGGCCTGACCCAGACGATGCCGAAGACTGGGGCATGGTTCAGCGCTTCGTTCTGATGGCTCATAATAGAGGCGCTGGGGAAAAGAATGGACTGCGTTTTGCGAAAATCGGAAAGCAAATTATAGGAATACTGGTGTTTGGCGCGAAGGCATCGACTGTGTCCATACGCTTTTCACCCGAGACCGTGGACTGATCACCAACAACTAGGACTACCACTCAACGTCTAAGCCGGTACATGAGCTATGCGAGTCTGATCACTCACTCCGTTTCAGACTAGACTCATACCTCCTGGTGGAGATAGCCACTGAGCGTGCTATGTTCAAGTTAACTCAGTTAAACGTACCACAGAATCCATGGTATGGATTGGGAAACAATCTCTACTGGTATAGGGCCCTTGCGCGTGACGATGTTGGTTAGGCGCTCCCAACCGAAAACGAGTTCCACGCGGTACAAAGACTAGATTGAGATAATACTGCGGGACTACAATCTGGGCAAGACAGGCGAGCGGCGATTTTAAGATATACCAGGCAGAGAGGTAGAAGACGGATGCCTTCCGGATATAGCCCTCAGGATAGTCCCAACGCCAAACGCTGAGGCCTTTACCAGCGGAGAAAACAAGCAATCGCGCAGTTGATACCAGAAGTAAAAGTACCCCCGGTCTCTGAAAGATAGGCCCACGAGAGTTTGGACCTGATGCCTTGGAGCAGATCAACAGAACCGACACGAAAGGAGAGACGCGAGTATCGACAGGGCACCTAATCGAGATTAACAGCGATATATGATGCATGACGGAGATGATCGCAGGGCCTATGTTTCCTAGATGGCTCTCCGATGACAAGCTGAAGAAGTGGATGAACGAGTCTTTAGAATTTATGAATCACGACTGAAAAGCTCTTGAATTCCATAATACCTGCCATAATCTTAGCCACACCTACTTTAAATGGTCATGAGTAACCAAAGGCTACTGGCATAGTAGCGATGACTCTTGATAGAGAGGACTTAGTAATAGAAAGCCCTATTGTCGTAATAGAGGCTCAGGTCTTGATGATAGCCCAAGTCGTAATTAGAGGTTGACGATAGGGGTGTACAGTAGTTATCTACCATTTTCATAGGTATTTAGATTAAGCAACTACCGTACCGACTCAGGAAATTCAACGTTTTTAGCACGGCCGTTTATGCATTTTCCCCCATTTATCCCCATTTATTCCGCGCTCGTACCCGACTCTGCGACACAGCCATCTGGACCAATTGGTGAATCTGATTTTTGTAGAGATTCTAAGAAAGTTGAATTTCCTGAGTCGGTACGGAGTACGGTATAGCGGTTTAGTATAAGTGGCCCGGTGAACTTTAACCTTTGACGCTAATAACGCTTCTTTATGAGTTAATTTGAACGTTACTCCCCATTGCAATAATTCGCCTTAATCGTGCCGTCTGCTGGTGTGCTCTAATTGGTGTTTCGGTTATCCTACATTGATGAAAATCCAGCTTCAATAGCAAAAGTCGAGTATTTGGCAATTCATGATATCCTAGAATCCCTGACGAGGTCGTTAATTAAAGTGAATTTGTGATGGCGCAGCATCTTTGTGACCTAAAGCTAGTAATACTTGATGATGAAATCCGGCGCTGAGCGCTCTGGTTGTTAGCCAATTGTGATATTGGATGCTAGAAATAACGCAAGTCATTTCATGCTTATATCACGTGGCAGAAAGCCGAATGGTAATGGTATTTAATGCATCGTGCGGCTGAAGGCATCAAGCGGGGGGCTGACGAAAATCATACGACTCCGCCGGCTTCGAAGATCGTGTCCAGATCAACCAGCTATTCATGATCCCTTGAATATAACGGACCATGTGCGAGAAGCGTATGGATAGAGGAATGGAGCCGGACTCCAGGCCAGGGCCTAGTGAGTTTCCAAACCCTCGCGCTGCCAGGCTGGAATCAATTCTAATGCGCCTTTTCGACACAGATCCCGATCCCGGTGATTCTCGACCACCAAAGCGAGAGTTCGATGGCAATACATCCGATAATGGCACTGTATTCTCACCAGAAGACTACACAGTGGGCTGGGTGTGCGCTCTTCCGTTGGAAATGGCCGCTGCGAAAGGGATGCTGGACCAGATTCACCCAGACCTACCTGGACGAAGCCCAGACGATCACAACAACTATATTTTGGGCCAGATACAGGGCCACAATATTGCCGTAGCCTGCTTACCAGCAGGTATCTATGGGACAACCCCAGCTGCTACTGTTGCAAAAGATTTATTGCGAACCTTTGGATCAATCCGGTTCGGGTTGATGGTGGGGATCGGAGGTGGTGCACCGTCGCCAGAGGCTGATATCCGGCTGGGTGATGTCGTGGTGAGCCAACCTACTGGAACTCATGGAGGCACAATCCAGTACGACCGTGGTAAAACAGTCCAAGAGGGACATTTCCTTCGTACAGGATCACTCAACACACCACCCCAGGTCTTATTGACGGCATTAAGTAAGATCCAGGTCAAGCATCTGACCGAAGAGAGCCTAGTTCCCCAATTCCTCTCAGAACTTGTTATCAAATACCCAAAGATGAAGAAGAGGTTTATCTATCAAGGCACTTCAAACGACTGCCTCTTCAAAGCTGAGTATGATCACGCCAGTTCAAACTCAAGTTGCGAGCAGTGTGATCATACCGAGACGGTTGAGCGGGATGCCAGAGATGACACAGATCCAGTCATCCATTACGGGTCCATTGCTTCGGGAAATCAGGTCATCAAACACGGAGAGACACGCGACCGATTGAGCAAAGAGCTTGGGGGGGTGCTCTGTTTCGAGATGGAGGCCGCAGGGCTGCAAGACTTTCCGTGTCTTGTAATCCGCGGTATTTGCGACTATGCGGATTCTCACAAGAACAAGAAGTGGCAAGAGTACGCAGCTGCAACGGCGGCTGCTTTTGCGAGGGAACTTCTCTCAACTATATTGCCAACAGAAGTTCATCAGGAGAAGTCTATCCGAAATATGACCTTGGGTAAGTAGATTTCGTCTTGCAATAGATGAAGCGAGCACTCAAGCCAAGTAACCAGAGTGGAGTATAAGAATGCAGTATGATAACACATGCCCGGTTCCATTAGTTATGAAGCAACATTTAGAGGTCTCATCACAACAGTTAGAGGTCTCATCCCAACATCGGGACATTTCATCCAAGCAGCTACAGGTCTCCAAGCACACAAAGTACGTATCACACTTCTTGTCCATGGACTTGAGTTAACGGTCAGAAAGTGAATTACTCGGGAATCACTCTTTACATCTCCCCATCGTTTACGACGCTTGCTGCGATAGTGCCGATGTTTTAAACAGCCCGGGATGCGAGAGTGGCACTCGGATTCGCATCCGAGAGACAATCGCCCGGTGGGCAGACGGAAATCCTGCCAAACCTCTATTCTGGCTTGTGGGTCCTGCAGGGACTGGCAAATCCACCATCGCACGCACCATCGCCCGCTCTTTTGCAGAGGATAGACGACTAGTTGCTGGCTACTTTTTCAAGAGAGGAGAGCAAGGCCGCAACGATACCACGCGACTGTTCTCCACCCTCGCGATGCAGCTGGTTGAAAGGATTCCCTCATTCAAGGAGTGTCTCTGGAGGTCGATAGGTGGTCTCGATAGAGACGCAGTGGAAAAGAAGGCCCTCGACGTCCAGTTCGAGAAGCTCCTTCGGCTCCCCTTGATGGATCTGGCCCTAATCGAAACGAGTCAATCGCCTAGAGTCATCATTATTGACGCGTTGGATGAGTGTGAGCGTCATGAGCATCTTCCACAAATTCTTACCCTACTCTTCAGGCTTTGCAGCATCGAACAGTTTAATTTCCGTGTGTTAATCACAAGCAGACCGTCTCTCAGAATCTTCGACGCCTTCGAGCCTTTTCAGAGAGATGAGACTGTCCGGAAGCTGGAGCTCCATCGAGAATTCTCTCAGGATACCAGGACCGACATTCAGGCATTTCTCAAGTCCAGATTTGCAGAGATCAGGATGAAACGCAGGATTCAACAAGATCCCTGGCCCACGGTGGCTGAACTGGATCGCCTGGTTCAGCTGGCCGTAAATCCTGAGCCTCTCTTCATCTATGCTGCTACTCTTTGCCGTTTCATCTACGACGAACAGCGCCCGCAGAATCCCAAGAGACAGCTGGAGCTATGGCTCGAGCAGTGCAAAGAGAACAAATCTCAGCTTCATCAGATGTACGACCCAATTCTCAACCAGGTTTTCGGCGACGAGCAATCAGAGACTGGTCAGCAGTTACAGTTTCTGGGTGCTATTGTTCTCCTCGCAACTCCTCTTTCAGCAGTTTCACTCGCGTCTCTCCTTGGCATGGAGATGGATAACGTCAATTGGTGGCTCCCGGAGCTACAGGCAGTGCTGGATATACCGGTAGACTCAAAAAGTCCTATACGACTACTGCACAAGTCATTTAGCGACTTTCTTCTCACTTCTGAGAGTCTCGGGGCCGGCAAGAATCGAATAGTTGCCGATGAAACACACGCCATGCTTGCGACGAAATGTATCCAACGAATGAATTCAGGGCTCAAGCAGGACATCTGCAACCTTCGAAACCTAGGCATCTCTCAAGAGGAGATACACAAGGAAACTGTGGATCGATACATTCCTACCGATCTCAAATATGCATGTCTCAACTGGTTCCATCACTTGAAAGGTAGTGGGAGGTCTTTGGACAACTACATTTGCCTATTTCTTTACGAACATCTGCTTCACTGGCTCGAGGTCATGTCAATCCTTGGACGGCTATCTGACGTGGCCCTGACTGTCGATGGACTTGTTGAATTGACCAAGGTTCGCCACTAGTTCATACTTGTATCATGATTCTATAGCTAACTGTCGCAGCGCGTCCCCGCGGCTTCGGAATTTGTTGATTTCGTGAAGGATGCTTATAAAGTCATCTCCAGGTTCGGGTCCATCATCGAACGCGCACCTCTTCAGACCTATGGGACTCTCCTTCTTTTCTCTCCGCTGGCAAGCATAGTGCGGCAAAAGCTCTGGAGCCAGCGCCTGCCACGCAAAAGCAGTGTTCTTGGTGTCAAGTCTGACTGGGACGCACACCGGCAGACGCTCGTGGGACACCTTGATAGTGTCAAAGAAGTCACTTTCTCACCGGATGGCCAGCTTCTAGCATCGAAGTCACTTAGCACAGTCCGATTGTGGAGCACAGCGACTGGTACACATAAGGAAACGATTGACGGCACTGGAAGTTGGTGCAAAGGAACCACTTTCTCACCTAATGGCCAGCTTCTAGCAACAAACTGGGGGCATGAAGTTCTTCTACATAACGTTGGGACTAGTAGGCATCACCACACGCTTCAAGTCTGTGAAAGCCGGGTCACAGCAATTGTCTTCTCGCCGAATAGTCAGCTTCTATTATCAGCATCCAGAGATCAAACAGTCCGGTCATGGAATGTGGAAACGGGCACATGCATACAGCAACAGGTTATTCAGGGCTATTCTAGTTCTTTTTACCCAATCGTCTTCTCGCCCAATAGCCAGCTCATAGCTCTGGCATCTCCCGTCGATGGGGTTCGGCTCTGGAACTTGATGACTGGGACACATCATTTCTCTCTCGAAAACCCTAGAGAATACGATAATGCGTTTGTCTTCTCACCAGATAGCCAGCTCGTCGCATGGAGACCCTCTGATGACACAGTCCAGGTCTGGAACGCGATGACTGGTACGCATCTGTGCACACTTGAGAGCGAGAGCTGCGATGGCTATAATCCCTTTGGGAAGGCGATTGCCTTCGCACCGGACAGTCGGCTCATCGCGGCGGGACTATTTAGCGGCACCATCGGGGTCTGGGACGCAATGACCGGTGCGCACCATAGCACGTTTGAAGGCCACTCTCATGGTGTAATGGCGGTTGCGTTCTCTCCAGACGGCCGGCTTATTGCATCAGGTTCAGATGACGGGGCGGTCCGTCTTTGGGATGCAAAACCAGACATTAATCAGCAGCCGTCAGACAAGCATAGCTATGCTATTAAAGGGGTGGTACTCTCACCTGACGGGCAGCTTGCAGCGACAGTGTCAGAGAATAACACGATAGAACTATGGGATGTGTTCACAGGTATACGCCAGCGAACATTTGGCGGCTACGAGGAAGATGTAGCTGACATCGCCTTCTCCCCTGATAGCAAGCGCATTGCAGCTGTACTGTCCACTGATGTGGTCTGGATCTGGAGCGTCGACAACGGCGAACTCAACCAAATACTCGACAGCCGATGGCGTGTATTCTGGGTTGTCGCTTATTCACCGGATGGTCAGCTAATGGCAACGAGATCCTCCGGTAACACCATCGAGCTATTCAACGCGATAACTGGTGACTACCTTGATACACTGAAGGGTCACAGTTATCCTGTCGAGGTCATCGTCTTCTCACCCGATAGCCAGACGTTAGCGTCATGGTCACCGGATGAAACAATTCGACTGTGGAACACAAAGACGCGCACATTACGATACATGCTGGGACTTAGCCATAATATTTCCCAGATCGTCTTCTCGCCCGACGGCCACCTTATGGCCGCCCTGGGTGATGAGACAGTTTGTTACGAAACGGCGACGGGGATGGGCCAGCACAGGCTATCAAGCAACATACAGGCCTTAGCCCTTGCCTTTTCGCCCAACAACCAGCTTCTGGCAATAGGTATTGAAGGCCCAAGCTGGCGATCAACGTTTACTGAGCTGTGGGACATAGCGACAGAAAAATGCCGGCACAAACTACGACATGATGACCTCTTGGCTACAGACATGCTCTTCTCGCCCGATGGCCAGATTATAGCGGTAGCATTGTCCGACAGGACTATCAAACTTTGGAACGTGACAACACAGACACAAATATATACGCTTGGGAGCCCTGGTAGTGCTCTCGTAAAGATCAAATTTTCACCGGACGGACGGACCCTGGCGGTAGCATCACAAGACAATATTGTCTGGCTTTGGGACGTACTCGGTGGCAAGGAGATGCTTCAAATTCAGCGCGACAAAGGCTTTATCACTGATATCACCTTCTTGCCCAAGGAGCTTAGATTGTCGATAGGAAAGACTCCGCTGGACCGGTTCTGGAATGTTTGGGATGATATTACGCTGAGGGTTTACAGCTACCCCATTCTAGCTAGTTCTCATAGAACTACGTTGGATCAAGTCTCGTATAGAATGAGTCTTGACGATGATCGAGATTGGATCATGAGAGGCCCCGAAAGGCTCGTCTGGCTTCCCCCAGACTATCAACCTGAGCTATGGGTTCCTGGATACGACGATATACATATACCTTGTGAAGATACATCTTGTCGCTGGGATAGTATAGATACTACAATCTGCATCGGCTGTGAGTCAGGTCGGATGATCCTCTTTCGAGATAGAGAGCTATAGCACTTCTCCCTAATAATAATACACCCTCAGAACTCCAGCTCTAATATGATCTAGAAGTTGGAGCCAATAATTATAGGCTTTGCGTGGAAGTAAATACCATGAAATAGTGGCAATTACACGTCCCAATACACAGATATTGGGCCATCCAACGTCGAGGAACATGACACACGAAGGTACGACTAGTTAGCCCGTCGCACCAAAAGATCTACTACAGCCTGGGTTGACTGCAGTCTAGCTATTATAGTATAGGTACGAGTGTAGAAATTGCTCATATTCCTACGTACTGTCTCAGCACACTAGAGCCAGAGTCATGGTCAACATGGCGCACAATTCCCGTCACCGGAAATGATGCGAGCAATAAACAAACAGGCTATGTCTACTTCGTCCTATACCACAGCGCTCAATCACGTTTGCAACATCCGACGCAGAAGCGTTGCCTGAGTTCAAATATAATTCCAATTATAATTCCCAGTTACATCTGCTACTTGGCTGGAAGTCAACATGCCAAGTAACCCCATGGTCATCCCAGGCTAGCGAGCATTTTCCTCCCTTGCTGAATCGTGCTTCTCAGGCCTTCGAGACAATGCAGCTTCTCTTTGGCGTGATGCTGGTAGAGTCGTAGATGAAGCCCCTCGTCTAGTAGAAGTGATAGCTTTTCTCGTACCTCCATGACGGGAAGATAATCCGGCATCTGGCGCCGATGATGGGCTCTAGCCCCCATGTTCACATATCCATACTTGAGACACGTCTTTCCTTCTTCCAACTCTTTTAAATCTTCACTCAACTTGTCATCCCAGTCTTTAGTCATAGATTGCGTGTATTGTATAGAAGCGTCAAGGATCTCGAGGCATTTTTTCCTATCTTTTATAGTAGCCTCGCGGTAAGAATGTACTTAAAGATACTATTAAGTATAGTAAGACTTACAAGACTAGAGTCTATACTCTATAACTTATAGTAAGACTTATAAAGACCCTATATAATTCTACCGAGAATAAGTTTTCGCTCGATATAAATACTAGTCGGCTAAGCGAGAGCTCTTAGTTAGAGATATAACTAAGCAATACTATCGTCCATAAGCTTATACAGTCGTCCCTAGCGGGTCTATCCGAAAGCGCCCGGATCGCGTCGGTTAGGAATAGCTAGATAGTCTTTCGTAACCGAGTAGTTATGAGTCTCGTCGGTCATTCTAGAGAGTAGGGCTGGATTAGAATAAAACGAAGATTTAGGCTTATTTCTAAACCTAGAGGACTAAGTATTATTAAGTGCGGCCCTAAGCCGAGTTCCAGATAAGGAGAATCGGAAACTGTTGAGTGTAGATCCAGACGTCTTCCTAGGTAAATAAGGATAGATACTATTGTTTGCAGCCTCTTAGTTACTCCTAGATGAAGAACGGGTTTTCTTGAGTGCCGCGGCTAGCCTACTTGCCGACGATATAGAGGCATCGGTATTGTGAATCTGAGGTTCAGCAGGCCCAGACCTACTTCCAGACAAAGGGCGAGCACCCTCAAGCCCAGGATGAATAGAAACTTGACTCGCTAATGGCCTAGCCTAGCGAGAAGACCTTAGACTACTATTAAGAGAACGCTAACTAGGAGTAGGCGAGTCGAGAAGGTCGGGGCTACTCTCTCGAGAATATCCTAGCGTCGTAGGTCGCGGCCGTCTCTATATAAGAGCTATAAAGTTAAGCCGACGTATTAGGCTAAGTCTCTCAGAGTCGTAGGAATACTTCTCCTTAACGAGCCTTCTCGATTTAGATATAAATACCGGCGAGGGAAGAAGCTCGTACTAGTTACGAGTTAAAGATATACTTTCTCGAGGGGTTAGGAATTATTAGATAGATTAGATAATAGCCTAGCTAAATAAAGCCTCTATTATTAATATAATAAGACTATCTTAATACTACTTTTACTATTCTATTATCTACTCTAGTTTATTATATCTTTTATTATCTTATAACGTATATATATAGCAAGTGAGCTAGATAAGCGAGTAAGCTATCAATCTTAACCTTTAAGATAATAAGTATAATAAAAATACTATAGATTATTTAATTAATTAAAACTATTTACTAGACTATTCCATAGATATCTTAATTACTTCTTAATAGGTC
>QUZG01000265.1:0-15412 GCA_003693545.1 Pseudonectria buxi
TAGATATTTAGTTTTAGGTTATTTTAAATCGACTAAAGAGTAAGAAGTATTCTAGCGTTATTAATACTCTCTAATATATGAGGTAGTTAAGAATTAATTAATTAAATAAAGATAATATAGGTTAAGGGATTTTTAGCTTACTCGTTTATCTAGCTTACTCGCTATATATATACGTTAAGAGAAATAGATTTATAGCCTAAAGCTATCTTTTAGTACTTTATAATAATTCTTTTCTATTTTATAAAATAATAAATATAATCTATTAATTAAAAAACTATTAAATTATTATATTTAAATAGTTATTTAATTTACTTAACTTAAGCCTAATTAAGAATATCTAGGGTATCTTTAAGCAATAAGTATACCTTAAATACCTTTATCTAAAGGACTTAAAAGATAATATAGCTAATAGATTAAAATTATAATAATATATTAAGAAAGAATAATAAGAATTACCTTTATTTATAATTTAGTACTTAATAGATTTACTAAAGGACTACTTATACGTTATTATATATATAGAGGGTTAGTATACTAAATATTAAAGCCTACGTTTAAGGGTTTCTAATAATATATTATTTATCTTAATTAGCCTCTATTTAATAATAGTAAATACGACTATAATTACGTACTTAAAATAAAGGTTAATATACTTAGGTAGGGTGGTAATAGACTTTTAGCCACTTATTGTAGGTTGCCAGCTGCGCCTTATTCTTTATCTGCCTCGTTGCTATATAAACCAACTGGATCAGGATGTTTTTGCCAATCTGCATCTTGGATTCCATGATGGTATCTACATCCTGGACGTGATGATGCTATCCCCCCCTCCAAGACCCCTCACCAGTGCTGACATTGCCACCAAAATGGCGCAGCCATATCTACAACTTCTGTCAATGGACAGACTGGCCAGCTCAAGATTCTAGACTCGATCAAGTACATGTCAAAAGTTCCAGCTTGACTTCTAGAACTGCCATGGCGGGCAGTTGCATCACATGTCGCAACCTAGACAAGAGCGTCTTGGACATCGACTTCAAGCCCCAGGGTCACTATGCATTCTACATCTGCCTCCTTGAGCTCTCTCAATCTGCTCCGCGATGCGTAACCTGTAACATCATCCTCCAGGCCATACGCCATGCCTATCCCGAAGTGGTTGGCCCAGCTGCCTTGTTCCAGGCTTCGTTTCTCTCCCACGGACCCGACTCGTCTCGGTCTGGTTCCAAAACCCTAGGCATCTCCATAACACCCAAGACCATCTCCGAAGACCAAGACGATCCAGTGCGTAATGTTCCTGGAGACTGGAAGCGACGATGTGTTCTACTCTACACCATGCCAGGTATCACCAACTCTCAGCCGCCTCGCCTTGATTCAAGATTGACTGAGACGGCCCAGGGAAATCCTGTCCGTGGCCCATCATAAGCCCGGGTCCCCTCGTCAGCTTGGATCGGCAGCAAATGGCGGACAAGGTTACATCGTGGCTCGATGACTGTGAGCGCAACCATCCCAACTGCAGACTTGCCAATCATGGAACACTGCCAAAGCGAGTGGTGCAGATCCTGCCCGGCTCCAGGCCACAAGACTTGCGGATTCGACTACATGAACCATCTCCAAGACAAAAAGATGCCTACGCTTGCCTCAGCCACTGCTGGGGAAAGGTCAAGATCATCGAGACCAGGCAGAGCAACGTGGCGGACCACCAGCACGAGATTCCCTGGTCTGCCCTGTCCAAGACGTTTCGCGATGCCGTCGAGTTTGCCAACCTGCTGGGCTTCCGGTTCATCTGGATCGACTCCCTCTGCATCATCCAAGACTCCAACGCAGACTGGGAGGTCGAGGCGGCCAAGATGGGCTCGTACTATGCCAACGCCCACATCACGCTCGCCGCCTCGGCCGCCGGAGACGGCTCGGCTGGTCTTTTCCGCAAGAAACCACCAACAGACGAGCCCCTAGAGCTTGCTGGCTTGGACGATCAACGACGTCCGTACCATCTCTGTGCCCGAACCTTTATCGACCACCCCTTTCACGGCGAGCTGGAACTAGACGACCCCTTCCCCCTCATCCAGCGCGGCTGGGTCTACCAGGAACACATTCTCTCGCGGCGTTTCCTGCACTTTGGCCTCAAGGAGCTCATGTGGGAGTGCCACTCGGCAACGCGGTGCCAGTGCGGCCTGATTCCCAAGTCGCCTCTGCCCGACTTTGAGACAAACCAGGTGCTCAACGTGTCCGAGCACAAGCTCGCCACAAAGGACGCCCGCGCCATCCGCAGACTCTGGTACGAGAGCATCGAGAGCATCATGAGCCTCGACTTTACCTACTTCACCGACCGCCTAGCCGCCTCGGCCGGCATCGCCACGCGTCTAGCTGGGTTTAGGAGAGGGCGGTATCTGGCCGGTCTGTGGGAGGACACGCTGGTGCAGGACCTCTGTTGGGTGCTGACCGAGACGCACAGCCGGCCAAAGGAGCTGCAGAGCGTGCCGTCGTGGTCGTGGGGTTCCGTAGTGGGCGACTTTGGGACGTTTTGCTGCCAGCGCGATCTTGGCGATGCGAGCTGGAGGACGTCGGCGCGAGTAGTCCATGTCGACTGCCAGCCTGACCCGCCGCCACTTATTGGCAATCTGACACGGGGTGTGATTATGCTCGAGGGCAGAGTGGCCCAGGCGATTGTTGCAATGGAAGAGCCTGGCGTCATGGATAGAAACTCACTGCGGGTACAAGGCCAGGGGCAAAAGATGGGAACAAGAGACTGGTGGATGCACCCGGATGATCTGCAAGGATGGAGTCTGACGTGTGCCGACGAGACTGTGTTTCTGCTCGAGCTGATGAGCAAGACGGTCGAGGGCAAGAAAGTAGCCGCAACGTATCTTGTTCTGCGCTCGTCGACGGGCAGCACCAAGTTGCGACGTGCTGGGCTGGTGTGGTCCCAGGTGGCGAGGAGGGCATCGAGTGCCATGCCTGCGTTTATACAGCACCTTGATGGTGTTTCAAAGGTGTCGATGGTTGAGGTGGAGTAGTGTTGAGCATTCAGATGGGAGTTGGATATGATGAAGATGGGAGTTGCATTTGATAAAGATGAGGGCTACGCGGTCAATTTATACTGCAGCCCTATTGAAAGACGTGTTTAGCTAACGAGTGAAGTGATGGTATCCATAACGAACGTATAAGTCAGTTGCCGTCGTGTACTTGACAACTCCTTCAACCCCTTCAACCCCTTCAACCCTTCAACCCTTCAACCTTGACGCTCAGTCGACATTCTGCTTCTTACGCAGCTCAAACACCTTGAGTGCCTCCTCAGCAGCCTTGACGCCACTAAGAGCCATGGCACCAAACGTAGGACCTGGCACATCATCAGTACCACTCTGGCGATAGGCTCAAAGACAACAAACCCACCCATACGGTTCGCCGCGTCCACCTCGGACAGCTCCATGCCGCCCACAATGAGCCCCGGCACGACCTCGCGCGTATTCCTGACAATGGCGTCCTCGGCGGCCCCCATGTCGAGCCCGCGCATGCCCCCGAGCCCCTCGATGCGCTGCATGCTGGCGAGCCGCTTGACGCAAAAGGCGCCCATGGGCCCGTCGTGGCCCGTCGTCGAGATGACGACGGGCGCGTTGATGGTGTTGGGGTCCATGCACGACTGGTCGTCGTGGTGCATCGCCACGAGCGTCCAGTTGGTCACGACGCCCGCGATGCGTACGCCCCCGTCCGAGGGCCGCGTGATGAGGTCCTCGACGCACGTTGCGTTGAACAGCTTGACGTTGGGCAGCTGCAGCACCTTGGCCAGCATCGTCGACGTGAAGAGAGCCGCGTGCTTGACGACGACAAAGTCGCCCTCGTCTTCGTAGGGGACGCCTACTTCACGCAAGAAGACGTCGGCCGGCTTGCGCATCACCATGGCCGAGAAGAGCTGGCCGCCGAGCCAGGCGCCGCCGCCGGGGGCCACGCCGGCCTCGACAATGGCAACACGGAGGTCTGGGCGCTGCGAGCCGAGCACGTAGGCTGCGCTCAGGCCGCACGAGCCCGCGCCGACAATGACAATGTCCGACTCGGCGTAGCGGTCCAGGTCGTCAAAGTAGCGGCGCGTCATGGCCCGCGAGACCTGGCTCTCGCGGATGGGCGCAAAGCGGAAGTCGTCCCAGCGGCCCATCATGGCCTCAATGGACTGAGGCTTGGACGTCTCCTTGCTTGGTAGCTTGGCAAGCTCCAAGGAGCGAGTGGTGGGTGAGATGGCGGCGGGAGGAGTCATGATGGACCTGCGACGGTTAGGTTCTGGAGGCGCGTCATGGGAGTAGAGGGCATGATCCTTTCGCTGGTATTATCCAGATCAAGTTCAGGGCCGTATAATCTCAGCCACAGGCTCTCCCCCCATGGTCAATCGCCTCGAGTTTCTTCGAGGCGATTCAGACAGAGAGTGCCTGGGCACCGGCTCATGCATGATACATTACCTGAAGGGTTTGGCTGATCATGGTTGGATAGGGAACCACCGAAAGGTGTCATGATGGCTTGGGCAGCGTGTACCGAGAATCTGTGGCATGAGGGATTTAGTATGTGATTTGCGATGGCCACTCGTACAGACTGACCTTGATACTGATAGAGTATTTGCTTAGTCGTCTGATGAATGGCTTGATTGCTGGTAATCTGTAAGATGGAGCGTGAATGCCTGGAGTAACAACTTCTTCCTCGGCATTCGTCCTTTTATAGTCGCCCTTATGCCGAAGTGAGGGGTAGCCACCTCATGTAACCGTCTGATCTCATTGATCATCATTGTGCCGATGGTTCCGCTCTGATACGACTTGGTATCTTGGCTTTGTTTTATTGTTCCAATACCTACCTCATTGCCAGGTATCACGATACTCGACAGTGTTGGGCTCACGTCAAGTCCAGTCTGCCAATGACTCTACGGACCTACTTGCTCAGCCTACTGGATAGATAGGCACCTGCGTAAAGACATCTTGTGAAGGAAATCTTGACTTTGACAATATCATGTGATTGCGCGATTGAAGGTTGGCGCGAACTGCAACTTTGCTACTGTTATAATGACCCTATCCGCAGATTCCGACCGGGCTGGCAGAGCAGATGCCCCGTCTCAATTCAAAACATCCAACATCAATTGGCAAAGGCCCAACGAGAACTACAGCCAGAGACACTTCTCACGCCTCAAAGATGTCTAACCCGCCGCAAGAGGGACGTTACCCCCAGGCCCAGCCGCCGCCAGTCTTATCCTCCCAAGCCGCTATCACCCCGGGCGCTGTGGCTGTCCGCGGACGATGAAGAAAAGGACCCGGGTGAGATCCTTGGTCTCTGCTCCTATCACCGACACGACTTTGACCTTGTTCTCATCAGGAGTCGGCCTCTTGAAATGCAAATGGTCAAGTCATTGCTTCGTGCGCCCTTTGAAACAGCCCCGGCAGCCACCATGACCAAGGGAGACAAGGATATCGATCGGGTATACTCGAGATGCAACCTCGTGAGTCACTACCAAGTGCGTATCGAGGCCCAGGATCTGTGGTATCAGTTTTACGAGGAGGGGATGGTGCCTGAGGAGGAGGAGATATCGCTGAGGGGTGGCCACATGATTCCAATAGGGCCTGATGGTCTGAAGTACTGATATGACATGGCGGATACGGAGATGTAGGTAACTAAAGTCTACGTACCAAATTGAACATAGTTGAACTTTTAACGGTCTTTTTCTCCGAGGGTGACAAGAGTGGTGGTCACAACTATCACTGACAGCTGTATCATGAGCGTCTCAGACAACTTGAACTTTATGAAGCTAAACTTTACTGGCTGATCCTTTGTAGTCAGTGTCATCAATAGATTATATGGAAGTCCAAATCTATACAAGCCTGTTATTGTCATATTATACTTGATAGTTCTTTTTGAATCCAGGAGGTTGCACTTGGCAATGGCACAATCTCTTTGAAAGTGCCAGACCTAAAGCGCGAGGACCATGATGTAAATCATACATCTGATTCCCAAAGGATTAACAGAAGCCCTTGGCGATTTGAGATCATCGAATTACAACAAAGGGTATGAAGCTGGCAAGGTTGGTATTCGCGGTTACTGCATTCATCGAGACGATAAGTCTGCGAGCAGCATTCTGCCACTGACAATTTAAGCCAACAGATGACCCCCCTGAATTCTTCTGTACTCTCAAGAGGACATCGATGGCACGTGGAGGGTGAAAACCCCAGACTATGCCTCTCAAGTCATAATAAGTCGTGAATGGAGTAATTCTAGGGTAATCTAAGACACCAGCTCCTGTAGAGTGGAATATGACTTGGGCGATGCAAACGATACTTGAGCCTAGAGTCCGAGGGACTGGATAGAGAATTCGTTCACGTCGAGGAGTGGAAACATCAAGAGGATTGTCTTGTCAATATAAATCGTTGAATCTTAAACAAACCAGGCCGAGCTACTCTGGTTGACTCCCACTTGCACGGGGTCACATGAGTTGGTGTAATACTTCTTCAGTTTGATGTAAACCCCGAATCGTCGAGATAGATGATCAGTTCACTGTTGATCTGAGCAGCTTTCTGTGCACGCCAGCAGCGTCAACTCAGGCTTTGAGCCTCTCTCCCCGGCCCCGAGAAGAGCAAGGATGGGCCATTACTCCATCTCATTACGTTGGATCTCAAATCCCTTCTATAAGAAGCACTCAGGTGACCCAATATCCCAATGTAACTTTA
Organism: Pseudonectria buxi; assembly: GCA_003693545.1. Classification (NCBI taxonomy): domain Eukaryota; kingdom Fungi; phylum Ascomycota; class Sordariomycetes; order Hypocreales; family Nectriaceae; genus Pseudonectria; species Pseudonectria buxi. The sequence continues at coordinate 6,684 of QUZG01000265.1, forward strand.
GGCCTGCATCTTGCTCCCATTCCCAACTACACCGCTTCCTACATTGCCAATATCATCTGCATATCGATCGAGCCTGTCAACACACCATGCACCCATGTCGTCGCGCATCTCATTGGGCCGCTGCATGCATCATGACCTCACATCCTGGGATCCAGGGCATTGGGATACGCTATGACCCTGGGCTGAAGCAGCCTCAAGGCCTCCGCTATAGCCCATGGCGGTGAGATTGCGTTGATCTAAAGCCCGGTCCTGCCAATAACTCGGGCATGACTGTTGTCGATGCAGCAAGCAAGGCGACGTTTTGGGCTGCCTAACCCACCGTGCTTTGCCTCTCAGACACGCCCAGTTGATCTGCAGAGAGGTGCATTGCACACGCTGTTGAGCCGGCCGGTTGGGGACGCTGCCTGATGCATGGGCGGCCGGTCTCGCTGTGCCGTGGCGGGTTTCACCTCTCCGCTTATACGGCTGAGGTGATGGATCGTTGGGTTTGTTGTAGCTAGAATGCGCGTAGGAGCTGGGAGAGGCCTCGCCGGAGGAAGTTGTGATGTTTGGGTAACGACTGTATAACCACCGGGCAGTACAAGACCCAATCCAGCTTCTCCGTGCTCACGCTGGCTGCTGTCACAATCACATCATGTCACGCGTCTCTCGGCCATTGTAGCAATGTGCTTTGGGTCGTGCCGGGCTCGGTCTGCGGCATGGTTATCGCCGTCGAGTAGGGCAGTGCTCACCTGCTTCGTAGCTCGACGACCAAGACACACAGCCGCCGTCAACCAGATCTGACGGCTACCCTGGTTGACACTCCCGTGTCTTACGGAAAGCTCTCTATCGATCATGGATGCTGGCCCCAGTTCCAAATCACGACGGGAGGTTACGCTAGGTCGGCAAGAAACCATCCCGAGGCGCCTTACCTGGGTTGTCGCCTTTCCGTTCCTGGCCTTGCTTGGTTGGCGTCCGGCTAAGGCTTCCTTGTCGGATCGACTCCCCTGCGCCTGTCAGCCATTTAATCATGACTCCCTTGCACGATTGACAGCTGAACAAGGGTACGAACGATACCATGTAACCATCTAGGCAAGGGGACCGCCATGGCCTCCCCAAGAGTAACGAGATCGGCAAGGCGGAGGCCAGTAGCAAGGCAAGCCGAGGATATCCAACCGCGTACCATGTAAAGATGCATACCTAGGCAGGGATGATGGGCCGTACATTCGTACAGAAAGAGATGCAGGTCAATGAAACATTTGGGGGCGGTCGATGGCCCTACCCAGCAACGTTGCTTTTGGGAAACGCTCAGACCGGCTGTCATTTGGCTGCATGACTAGCAAGGAGATGATGCAACGCGACACAGCGGCAAGGAAGCGCTGGCTAGAACGACAGTCTAGGGAAAACATGCCCCCATCGAGATGGTTTGATAGCTAGGCTTTCTGACGTCTCATATATCAGAAGATGGCGGCGGGTCAGGGTGCTGGCTCTCCATCATGCGCACGTCGTCCTTTGCCCTTTTCAACGCCACTTTTGCGCTCGGGTAGCGATGCTTTGGACGTACGAGAATTATGGTGGGATCATGGATGAGGTTAGAGGAGAGTTGTCCCATCGGTCAAGCCCGAATGCGCCAGACACAACTAGTCCAGTCTACGGTTCACTCCCCAAGGTGGGGGGACGGACGGGTGCCTCGCAATACCTGGGACACTCGGAGAGATTCATGTGTCCTTTAGGTGATGGCCGGTAGTCTCCTGTCTCAACAACTCTGCTTCGGCATCATCTTGCAGGTTTCACGGAGCTGTTGCAGAGTGATGAGGTGTGGAGAAGCTGGCAGCAGCTGCGGTATTGGTGAGTTTGCCAATCTTTCCGAAGGCATTGAAGGGTAATGGGACCAGCGCAGTGTCGCGGATGATCCCGAAGGCAGGCAGCAAATATATTAGATGGCGGTCTCTAGCCTGGTAGGCCGGCATATCTTGTCCAGCTTGTGCTTCGGTTGCCGTCCGCATACTGCAGACATGGGTCCGAGTACGAACCATGAGCTCAATGAACAAGTAGTCGGAAATAACGAGGGCTTCCAGCAGGAAATGGACTGCTTTCTTGGCCGATGAGAGTAGAGTTGTGTGTTTGATGCTTCGTACACTGCCGCCTGGGTAAGTGTAACAATTGATCGATGGCCAAAGACACCCCTTTCCAGTACGGCTTCCGCAGTCAGAGGGACCATTCGGACATCTAACAGGGGATTTTAGTATACGTCGTGTCCGAAGCTCTGCGATTGTGCAGGCTTGGCCCTTGTTGACGCGAAACGCGGCGAGTTGCTTCGCTGCAGCAATTCTCAACCTTGACGCAAGATGGCGAAATTGCCGCCACGTGGATGAAGTGACCAGCTTCTAGCCCAACGCCGAACTGGAACCACGCCCTTGCTTTCCTAGGCGCCGGGTTCCCACATTCGCAGCGTCTGTGTGACAGTGGTTGGCCTGTGATGCGATGCTTCGGGTGTATGACATCTCCAAAACCCAGGACAACATGTGACATTGGCCAATGGGTATACCCTGCGGCCGGCGTCTTGGTGCTTTGCTCATGGTTATTGTGCTTTGGTGCTTTCGTCAGGGATAGTTTTATGCGGTATGTTGTGAGTTCTTCAAGCTGATCTTGCATGAGGTTGCTCCATCGAGGATGCTCAATCAAGTAGAGGCAGGGCAAATTATCCAAGGACTGGGGATTTGTAGTCAAAACAGTTGCTAGTATATGAGACATACCTTGAAAGATGGTATTTGGGGTCGTGATAGTTGGAAACACATCAGTCGGTTCAAACAAGTTGGCTTTCAGTCGTATAGGGTACCTACATGCCATTGCAGCCACCCGGCCGGTTGGGAACAATGCATCACCTAATGCACATTTTGTCTCAACTGAGAGGTAGCTTGCAGGCATTCCTATCTGAGTGAGCTTGGGTCAGCTTGGGTAGACGGCGAGAGCGAGTGCAAAATCAGTGTCGAGGGGAACTGCCATTACCATGGTCATCAGTATCGCCATCGCCGTCGCCGAATCACATATAAACGCACTCTGCTGTATCTCGGGCTACACATGGTATCTCTCCCTGTGCTGTGCGTGCCTCGGACGGCATCTTGCTGTTCAACTTGGTGAACATGCTGGGAGAAGCCTCCACCGTTGGATTGGCCGGCGAGTACAAGGTGGCGCACTTACTGCGAGGCTGCAATGCAGCAGCGATTGATGCATTATTCCAAGCACTCGGATGCCTAGGCAGATGGATAATGGAAGTTGATGGCCAGGTTATAGCCCATAGGTAGCCAGAGATGGGATTTGATGTCTGCCAAGCACGTGCTTTGAAGAGTGCCTCGCCTCTCCCAAAGCGGCCAAAGTGCCTAAGGCATCTATCTACCCTCACTTTGTAAACCTCTCCCAACTCCTCGGCCATTGACTACCTATTCCACGCGCAGCATCAACGCCGTAAAGCGTGCAACGACGCAGTGCCCGCCTCTCAATTATTGCCTCATCAAGAAACAGCAGCTACACCCATTTGCAAGATCCGGAAACGGGGTAGATTAGCGAAGTCACCCATTTGAACTTGACGGCATCACAGCATCCCATGGGTTTCACGACAAGCCCGATCCAGCCATGACCTTCCGACCCGGCATGTCGGTGCCACGCCCAGCGCCGCTGTGCTACCGCAGCCAGAGTATCACCGCGGCCAAGATGGGAGCCTGGAGCCAGGGAGAGCGCCAGATCTTCGAGTTGCGAGCTACGTGCAACTCGATGTGCATGATCTTGGAAAACCAACCCCACAGCCAGTCGTTGCTCGCTTGGCTAATGCCTCTAGCGCATAGCCATCGTCGACCCAAGGGATGGCGCTTTGCCCTGGGCCGCTTCACAGTCGGCGTCCCGGTGGCGCGAGACGGCGTCGATTGAGAACCGGCGACATCCGCCCCTTGCGGGACAGAGATGCAGCTAAATCGCCTTTGGAAATAGGTGCCGAAGCATCATTGGCCTCCACGACGGCTTTGCGTAAGCTATATCCGTACCTGCTGAGCCGTTGCCACGCTGCCCAACGGCACGGCCGGCGGCTGGCAACGACCTGGAGAGTTGCATATGTGGCCTAGCAAGCAGCAAATCCGTGCCAAGAACTTGATATCGTTCGGTGGCCAGCCATCGCCGATACTACGCAACCATAGTAGCCGAGTGGCTGTCACTTGTGGCCAGCACATTGACCCACTGCCCTCGTCGCCAAAGTCAATGGCGAGCGCCGGTCAACGTTGACAACGCCCGCCTTGAGACTCAACAAAAGGAGAAGAAGAAGCGATCCGTGACCAATAATCTCGCTTGACACGCGTGACACCACATGTGTTGTCTGGCACCATCAGCGTGGTTGTATTCTCCCCCATGTGGGAGCCCGTTTCGTTGTTTCGCCGCTGGAACATCTTCACCATCAGTCCATGTGAGGCATGTCTCGACGCGCAGGTTTCGTCGGCTTGCCTCATCTTTGTCTTCAAACCTTCGCCGCCATGTCCGACGGCAATGGGCACAACAAGGTACTGGTGGGTGGTTTTCTTGCTGCTCAACGACGTATGTGCATGTCTCAACCTTTGCAAGATCCACCGCACAGCGATTGCCATTGAATTCGCCATGAGCACATGATTGGATTGAAATACTAGGCCCTGATGTCTCTGGTGAGAGGTATGTTTTCGTTGAGGTCATGACCGCGCAACGTCGGTCACGCCTGGTTCGGCGAGGGAGGGCATGCCTGAACTGACGCTTTACAGCAACGTTTTGGCGACCAGTATTGGCACTCAGTATGTGCCTTGGTTAGAGAGGCGGCGACAGTCGGCGGAATCGCCCTTTTCTTTTTCATCTAGGGTCATACCGGACCTGGTTCGGACACTCAGCACCAAGAGGTCAGAAGTATGGCTTTGGGGAGAGAGCCCCTCACATCTCGAGATTCCGCGCAGGTAGGATGACGCCACCTATTCAAGTAACCTCCCTGGGCTGGAATTTTCTGTTGCTCTCTGCTGTACTGCGAGCGATATGGGGGGAAGTAGTTGGACTTTTGCAGATGGCCTGCTTGCCTGCCTCGTTGCCTCCCTTACATCTGCTCAAATCCCCGAGCTGCATTATCTCATCTTACTCCCGAGCTAGCAGGCTCGGCGCTGCAGGTATTGGCGATCATCAGGCCAGGGTGACCCTGCTTAGCACCGACACCGACCCTAGTCCCCTGCGCGGATCTTACAGCCGCCCCCAATCAATCTGCCGTATGCTCCGTGACTAACTCGCGATCAATCACCTTGACAACTTACATGCCTCCCGGGGGCGTGCAGAACCCACAAAGCCTCACAGCAGAAGATACGATGCTCTGAGAGAGATGCCGTCTGCTTCAGCACTGACGAATATGAAAATGGCCGGAGAATGGAGTTCCAAGAGCAATACGAAGCTCGGCCCCTCCCACGCCGTGGGTGGTCCCTCAGGAACCGAGGTGGCGTGCCCTGTAGAGGCCTTGTTCAACCATATCCAACGAGTTGTCATCCCACGCACACCCCGGTAACAGACATACATACTGTACGTATTCTGGCTAGTGGGTCGACGGGAACCCTTCCACAGGCCAGGCAGGCAAATCGAACCGCGTCGATTGCTTAGTTTGGCGGGCAGGGGAGGAAGCCAGCTTGCCCAGAAGTCACGCCGAACTCCTCCTCAACCCGCAACTCTCCGGTCGTGTACATTGACTGTACGAGCTGTCTGTGGCCGCTTCAACATCATGACGCTGCGGTATCGCACACAGCACAGCACCAACACCCAGGCTGACGGTCGACATGGACGGCCAAGGCCGAGCCACACGGCTCTCCAGCAATGGCAGTTGTATGATATAAGGGGCGCTCCCTGCAACCACATGTTTGGCATCTTGTTGAGCGAAGCAGTGCCATCCTTTACTACTCGACGCATTCATTGCGACAACGACAGTCACCACAACCATACTACACGCAGACGCCTGCAAGTACAGCTTCGAGAGTGACATTTCTTCTGTTGGTGTCAAAGCGGCCACTGGTGCCGAGCTAGAGAGGACTGACGTGCAAAAGAAGAGAGCAAGTGAGACAACGAGGGCTTGCGTGAGTTAGATCCATGACTGACAGCTGCGATCAGGGGCACCGGCGTCACGACCACGTTGGGAGCTAGACAGGGCAAAGCAAACGTCCAGCTAACCCTCTTTTTGCGGGAACGCGGAGGAGAAACAAGATCGAAAAACAAGGTACAAACCCGCTCCTTATTCCCCGTGTGTGTGTCTGGCGAGGATGATGGCTTCCCACCCTTGGTGAGTAGGGAATGTCATTATGCCGGGCGGCCATGAATATGTATGCAGCCAACTGGGGGTCATTTCGACCGACATCAGGTCAAGTTCCAAATCGAAAGCTTGCTGGATAGGGTCGGCCGTAGGCAACGTGACGCATCACGCGCGGAGAAGAGAAGCGATCAACACCTGCCCGGACGGGTCAGCCCAAGCCCCCAGCAGGGCCGGCAAGACGCCTTGTGCTGGTACCTAAGCCGAGATTGGGGGGTTGCTCAAGTCTCCATCGTCCGTCATTCGTTTGTTTCCTTGGGGGCTACCCCCCGTCTTGGCCCGGCTTGGCCGCCCAGGACCAAAGATGTCTGAATGATGTCGTTGGATAAGGACACGAGCATGGGCGCGGGCGTGGGGATGAGCATAGGCATGGGTATGAGCATGGGTATGGGCATGGACCCCTTGAGGCATTGGTCGCTCGATGGTTCCCTTTGCTTTTATTCCCTCTCCGTCATGGCAACAGTGGGGGCTGCAGGGCGGCATTGGCTTGCTGCTACGGCTGATCTGGGAGCAAGGCCCGAGGCCCGACCCTGGTAGGGCGGAAGAACGGGTCTCAGACAAGGCGATGATTGACCGAGAACTGCGCAAAAGGAAACCAAATCAGCAACTGACTGGAATAAAGGTGACAGAATCGAGTCGAGAGGCAGAAACGACGCCCCCCCCCCCCCCCCTTCCCGCCCCTGGTGAGGCGATGATCGATCGGATCATCCCATTCAATCTTGACCGAGTGGCTGTGGCCCAAGTTTAGCGCAATCCTGGCCTGGGCGGAACGGGACCCCAGCTCCTAGCTCAAGCTACTGACTGCTCCGGCATCCACACACACGCACACAAATCCATACACACAGACAGACACACGGACGACGGCGGCGGCGACGGCGGTGGTGAGCGAAAGGTTGAATACGACTGGGAGGTCTAGTCATCTCAGCAACGATCGCCTGTGGCTGGATCGCCAATACCCGGCCACGATCGCAATTACAGACGAGATTACGGTCAGTTCCCTCCATTCTAGCATTTGCAAGGAGCCAGAGGGGGAGAGATGTGCCCTTGGTACCTTTCCAGTCAGTCGGTCTACCTGCCAGCCCAGCATGGAGAGTACGAGGCAACAGAACAGAACAAGACAAACGCCGCGCGGCAGGACACAGCTGCCCAAGGTATCCAGCCAGCTATCCCAAGCTACGGTACCATCTGGATAATCCTACAGTCGCAAGCGGGAGACTAGCGGACGGCAGACGGGAAGCCGGGCAGGCACAGGCCGCCCAGGCACAAGCGATAAAAGGCGATAGACTCCATGGCAAATGGATCCATTCACTAGGCGCTTGGCTACCGGCGGGCTACAGCGGGCTACAGCGGGCCATGGGTGGGCCAGCAACGGGCCACAGCGCTCTTCAGCGCCTAGGGAGCTCCATGGCTGGCATATGGATCCATGGATGGACTACCGGCACCCCTGCACAACCATCGAAGCCATCGTGGGCGGCCAATGATGGCTGACAAGTGGTGACTACAGATACTCCCCTCCACGGTTGGGTCCCGACTTATAGACACATCCACGTCGATAACCGCTTTCTCCCAGGCACGTTGAGCCAGAGCTACTTTTCCTTGTCTTGTATCCCAGCGTGTCCCTTGTCCGCTCCCCTGCATCACATGGCAATTGCACACGCCCACTCCCTTTGCCTTCAAATGCTACTGCTACGTCCACCTTGGACCGGGCTGGCCCGGTGCTAATGGCAATGACGACGACGACGGCAGCTGGCTGGCTGGATCGGGAGGGATGCGATGCGATGCGAGAAAGAAGATGGCCCATTCCTTGTCCATCCCGTGCTGCCTCGTTCCCTTTCCCCACCACTCCCGAGCTCTAGGCCGGCCTCTAGGCTGATGTTGCCATCCTCTCCCCACGCTTGGATGCATCTGCCGTCAGTCACTCAGTCACTCACTCACCCTTGCAGCTAGCCCCTCCCTCCCTCTCTCTATCCCTCTCCCTGCTGAGACACTGGCAATCTGGCATTCAACGGCCCCAGGGCGCCCTTGCCCCAGATGAGATGCTCCTCGATGGCCTCGGGCCCATCCCAAGCCGTGAGCCACTCCCTGTCTGGCTCTGGCCCGTCCACAGGCTATGGCCGATGGTGCCGCCGCCGGTACGGGAGCCTTTTCTTGTCTGGGCCATGAATGCAATGCAATGCACAACAGACCAGACCAGACCAGACCAGGGCAGGGCAGATCAGAGCGATGGGGGGTGGACTGAGTAGCCAAGAAAGGGTCCTGCGGGCTGGAGAGCATCAAGGCCAGGAAAAAGCAACCAGATATGGAGCTGCTGCTACTACTGCTGCTGCTGCCATCTTCTGGTTGTTAGCTCTTCCGCTGCTCGGCCGCGTCTCCACCAAATCGTACCTTGTTTCTTCCTCTTCCTCTTCCT